>CM076581.1:937759492-937884386 GCA_034641835.2 Pinus albicaulis | reverse complement strand
TTCATCTAATACACATTCTGATTTGCAGAGTTACCTCCTGGTTTGAAAGTAATAGTAAATACATATAAAAAATACTTGACTTCATTTTAACCCATAAATATCTGCTATAGTTGGAACCCCATAAAGGGTAATGTACAAACACTTGAAGAGTGAGATTAATTCTTACAATGAGCATAGAATACTAACCGGAAGGTTGTGGGTTTAGAACTGGAACCCAATAACTGGGTCACAATTTTGGTCCTGTCAGACCCCTTGTCGGTTAGAGGACAAAACCATGCAAGTCTAACTATAAAGAAATACATTGTACACAATATACACAACAAATTACTATATTTGGAAAGAAATTATAGCTAAGTAAGAGATGAAATTAGTATCATGCAAAAAATAGAACAACTGGAACAAGTAGAGTTATGGATAGACAACACAACTGTGTTTTTGAAAATGAAGAATTAGAAATGTATTTATAAGCATCAATAACAGTGGGAACTACAAAGATAACATATTTTATATTACATATATAGTAACCAAATAGACACCGTGAATAATACCGCAGAAATGAATCATAATACCTGTTACTGAAAATTTAGAGGAAACATGGTGAAAGGAATTAAATCGTCATCAATAATTCTATAAAATAAGACAAATCTATTCATATGAATTTCTAAGGGTCTAAGCCAAGAAGGGGCATTTAACCAATACTAATGGTTTTTTTTTAAAACAAGACAAAATCGTAAAACTCGGTTGCACACCCTCGGAAAACTAGAACATTCTCGCCTACAAGATATGAAGAGGACGAGAGAGAACACTACTACATATGGAAGGTGAATAGTGTGTAGACAAGGCCGGAGGCAGTAAATACCTTAGAGATGGCGAGACGAAGCTGTTGGAGTTCGACTAATTGGAGCTGCCATGAGACTGCACCAAGCCGAGCAATGTCGCTTCCAACCAAAAAAATAAGAAAAGAATAAGTTATAAACACAAGAGAAAACCTAGAAATATAAGATGAGACTTAAACTAGAATATGTGCAAGCTAGTGGAAGAAAAAAAAAGAGGAGATTGTAAATATTACCGCAGTTCTGGATTTTAGCCATGATCCGCGGAAGAAACCTGGAACCAACAGTCGGAAAGAAGAGCGAAAAAGACTTGCAAGGTCACAGGATTGACCTGTGGAGATGGATCAGCGGCACTAAGGGTTTTTTTGTTTCATCCTCCTTACTGTCTAGCCGAGAAAGAGGAAGGACAGAAAGATGAATCCGAGACACCCAGTCCTTAAACGCTAGTGAAGTTTCTGTGGAGAAGGAATGAGCATAGAAAATCTGCATGGTCTTCGGGGATTGCAGAGTGGAGCTATCCACCAGCGATGACAACAATGGAGCAATGACGAGGGTTTGGGGGGGTGGGTAGTTACTCTAACCCACCCCGTCATCTCTGATCACCGTCGATGGAGGAAGATGCTGGTCAAACGGGTGAGAGATAGCCAAATAGCTATGCCAGCTGGAGACTATAGCATAACCTCGTCACATGGCCTAAGTGCGGGTGTAATAAATTCGACACGACCAACAAATAAATTAAACACATCAAAAATGCCAAATCTATGTCACTTGCCAGATACGGGCTACTTCTTGGGTTTGGAGTCATGGTTATATAATTAACAAACTTAATGAAATATCCCTGGAGCATTAATGCCTGTACACAAACTACTGACAGTTTTTCTGAAGTAGTGCTCGGTTGTCAAACCCTATTAATTTCCAAAGCGTAAGCAGGACAACCATAGATTAAGATAAATAAATAGTTTTTAAATAATTGCATAGTTGTAAATATTTTCTGAGCAAATATGGTAATGATTTAATAATGGCATTGACATAAAAAATATTCCAAATTGTGTGTAGTACAGGTAAAACATGATAAAAGAATTTATATATATATATATGGTAAATGTAAATAATTAAGGTGTTAGTGGTGACAGTAAAGTATAAAATTTAGTTAGTAGATTGGTCCAATGAATCAAATTAAAAAAAAAATTAGTATTGATGTGTACTTGCAAAGTTACAAATATTTAACTGAAACAATCTCCATACTTAATATTTTGTTTTCTTGTGTCAAGTTTGAAATTTTCAAATTTACAAGGCTTTTGTAATCTTTCAAATTTGGAATTTCAAATTTATCTCAAGTAGAAATTTGACAAAAGGTAATGTTTTTTTTTTTATAATAATAAAGATAATTTAGAAATAGCCATCTATAAATTCCCATGAACGATAAATTATTTCGAGGCTCAAGTGATTTTGTATCATGGAAATTTAATTTGGGGTGGTACATCAAGTTTCTAAGATTCTATCTTATTTTAAATTTGAATTTACATCTAAAAACTAAAGAATAATATAATATGAATGTTAATTTATATACGAAATAGACTTTTTCACCATAATACAACAAAACAATTTCAAGAAAGAATGTGATTTTTTGTTATTTAAAATGCATTTTTAATACATAAATGGATTCAACAACATGAAAAAATAGTGACCAGTAAAATTCTATAGATTAAACAACTTAAACTTAAGTTTTTAAAACTATTCACCAAATTTTAGTTCAAATTAACTAAAAAATATAGTGAAAAAATTATTTAATTTATAAATTAAACTAAATCTATATATATTATTAATATGTTTATTTACAAAAATAATTAACTATCAAATAATAAAAAATATTATATTTAATAATAATATAATATAAATGTTAATTCTCATATATGTGTATTTATAAAAATAATTAACTATCATATAATCAAGCTCTTGAAATTTAAGTAAGTATAATGCTACATTCATCACAATTTTACAAAGAATTTACATTGTTTTTTTGTTTATTTATAATTGCTTATTTCGCACAGATGTATAGGTATAAAAATAAAAAAACATTTTCTAAATTTTAAAAATATGGTGTAAAAATAAAAATTATATATTATAAATTTTAAAATTTATAATGAAAATAATATTATTAATCTTTGTTTTAAAAATAAATTATTTATATTATTAAGAAAATAAAAAACCATATATATAAATTTTCTACTTAAATATTGAAAAATATCATTTTAAATCATAGTTACCAAATTTACTGGAAATTTGATTCCTATATCGATTATTTTGGAAAAAAATTGATTCGGTTAACGATAAGTAGTCTATTATCTGCCTTTGCTTTTCAAATTTTATGGGATGTCCACAATGTCCACTATGAGTTTTTTTTAAATATTCTATGAGAGGAGAGGTTCTTCGAGAGTCGAGGGACATCAGCTCATTAAGGCAGGAGGTTGTGGAGTACCGTTTTGCGAGAAGACTCAGAGGTTCATGTACGGGTTCGTGTATCGCGGAAAAAGAATTAAAAAACTCAAGAAAGCTTCATTTCTCTACCGAAGAAAGCCCCTGCTACAAATTAGTATCAGAGCTAGTAATATTTATTTCAACTGGGTATTTTCTATAAAACTTCTAAATATAGAAATGGAACTAGGAAGAAGATATGTATCTTTGAAAGAATTGCATCAAGAAGAGCACACAAAAGAAAATTCTAATTTAGTAAATTTATTTCATTTGGCTTCTTCTTCTTAAATAAACTCTGCAGATCTAGAAATAGTTGAAAGTCAGCCTACAACCCATTGGGCTCTGCCTTCCATAAGTCTAACTACTGTCTATTATGATTTATCTATTTTTCATTCAAAAGCTATAACCAGAGTCACAGTAAAGGAATGTGTCAGCCAAATCCAAGAAAATGTTGAGTCCGTTCAGACCATATCTCTTTTAGATCCTAAGAAGCTACAAGAAGAAGCCAAAAGACATAACACATCTTATTTTCATGTTGGTTGTATAAGGGTGGGGATAAATGCTTTGACCCATAGAGGGTTGGACACATATTATCTAGCAACCATCAGAGACATTTCCCACAAGAAATATATGGATTCACTTATTGGTGAGATAGTTTCTCCATTATCCAATGGTCCTGTCTGGTTTGATTGTCATCCAAACGTCTCAGTATATGTGTATGATGAACATATAAAAGACATCCTTCAGTTACAAATCAAAACATCTGGTGTTTTTCTGAAAAAAAAGAAAATAACTAATATCTCTGTTCATACCATAGGATGATTTAGACACACCAACACCCTCTATCCTGCTCTCCTTCATGCACCAAGAAAAGAATCTAAGTCCAGCACATTGGTCATAACAGATGCTCATAATCAAAAATTTGAGCATCAAACTATAAAATGGTAAGATCTTAGTTTTCGTGAGAATTGGGTGGTAGATCTCCCTAACACACCCAAAATCCAGAGTATAACGACAACCCAGAGTCAAGAAAATCCCTCTTCACTTGTGATAAATTTTCCAAGAAGATCTACCATTGATCATGCAGGTCTCCATGATGTTGATTCTTTACAAAAATACTTTGGCCATATGTCTTCAGAGTTCTGCGTCGACCTTGCTGATAGTTGACCTTCATCATCATCATCATCATCATCATCTGTAAAAATTTGTCCATCATGTATTCATGTAGATTTATTTTGAATTAGGTAAGTTAATTCATTTTTCTTCTTTAGAATTCAAATGTCCAGCTTGTAAACACCTGGTCCATTTGGAAGCTCTGGCAAATTTGGTTACCCACCAAAATCACAATGTCCAAATAGGAGAAGCTCCCCCATCCACTACAATAAATATTTGTCCAAATCGCAAGTGTGCAGATATACGATTTCCTCATGACACAATGATGGTTATCCATGAGCTACCCTCTTTGGAAAATTAAGATCCTCGTCTTATTTAAATGTTCAATAAAATGCGTCCACCTGGTATGCCTAAATATGGCTTGGGATATCTAGAGCAGTTTGACAGTCCGATTCCAAATTCTAGTTTTGAAAATTCTACTCCTCCAGATTGTAAAAAGCCTTCAAAACAAGAGATGTATAAATTTTTTGATATAATCGAAGGGTGTCCTAAGAACAAAATTGGCACTCAACGAATGAAAAATATGTTGAATTGGGATCTGTATACTCATCCTGAAGCTAGAGAATTCAATTCTAGCACTACTACCAAACAGAAAACTACACTTTCCTTGGAATGGAAAGACTACATGGAGACAAAAAATTCTTGGATCTCATTTTATGCTTGGAGAAAGCTAAAAGATCCACTTACTTTATATATGGAAAATGCAAAAATCTCATCTCCACAAAGACATATGTGGAAATCTTGTGATCGTAGCAAGCTTGAAACCACTTCTAATTTTCCTGCTTATAAAGGGATCGTGCTAGGAGAAGCAGGAAGCTCAAAAAAAGCTATTCCAATTTTTATCAAGGATGATTATTCTCTTGGCAATGATGGTAGAATACAAAAAGTAGGTGAAAAAAATAAATTGGACAAACACTTCTTTAAAAGGGTTAGAAATGAATGCTGTGAAAACCCAAGAACAAAAGGAATGTTTCAACTTTTTGGAAGTAGTTGTAAAAAGTGTGAATCAAAGTATAAATGATGTCAATTTTTCTTTTTTTTGTCTTAAAAGGATTTGTGAGAGAGTCTAGTGAAGGAATAACAGACTGAGTACGGTTTCAATCACTAACCTCAGAGAATCTAATATAAGGCCTTTCAAAAAAAATTTGACAAATTATCCCTTTCTCCCAAACAAAAAGAAATTTCAAAATCAATGTTGTTTGCCCACAAAATACCCATCCAATGTCCAAAGGCATCAATAGCAAAATTTTCTTTCTTATTCCCAAAAGAACATAAGACTATCAAAAATCCTCATCCCACTGGAGAACTTTCTCTAATTTACCCCGAAGGAACATCTGAAGAAGTCTCTAAAACTTCAGGACATCATTTGTTTCCTATTTATGAACCCTTGTCAAGCAAATTCACTAGATACCCAGCACCAGATCTTAGTGGCAAAGGTAAGATGCCTGAAACTCATACTTTCCATTCAAGAGCATATAAGGAATGGAATATTGACAGGTTGAGTGCAGGAAAAATCAAACAGATGATAGACCAAATGTACACAGAGTAAAACCTCATGTGTATGAGGGGAAAGTAAAAAATTGAATCCTGGAAAACACTCATTTAGTGTTTTACGCGAACATTACAAAGATGGTGGGAGGTAGAATGATCTCCAGCTCCTATAGAAAAAATGGAAGTTGAAGTGGCTAAAGATGAAGCAGGAGATGTATTCCATAATGAAGATGGCACACCCCAAAACAATATGATTGGAGCACTAACATATTTCATTCTTGAACACCAGTGTGGGCCAACAATAGAAATGGAAAATAAACATATAATGGTTCTTATGAACCTTAAATGTAAAAATATGTCTCAATATGAATATTTTCATAGAGACTGGACTCAGAGAATATATGAAGTCAGAGAGAGCCAAAATTATTTATGGAAACAAGTATATTTGGCAGCACTCACTTCCAATTTTGTGGAATATATCCAGCACCAGGAGATATTCTCCCAATATTTTGAAACTTATACATGGGGAGAAATTTATTCTAACATAACAAAATCATTTATTGGTTTATGTATAGGATTAACAGTAAACAAGTCATTACAAAATTTGTCAGGAGTAGATATTAATGTTCTAAACAAAAATTTAATTCCAGCAAATATTGGACGGTAGCACACAAAGAGGTTATAGAATTAGGGACTCAAAATTTCAAATATGAGGTTCCTAAGGCCTCAGTTTTCTTTGAAAAACACTGTATCCGCCTCAAATTTGCAGTTGGTAGTATTCATGTTAATTGTATATTGGGGAATGTCTTTCTTGTTGCTGTAGAGCCACATGGTTCAACAAGATTTTCTGATGGGTCAGCTGGTTACTTTCTTTTTGTTCCTGATGAGAAAGGATACTTTCAGACTATCACTTTGCCTTATGTCTCCACACCCAGGCATTCCACTATGGTTCAGGCCATGCAAGAATTAAATTTGAAACAAAGAAAGATAGAAGAACTGAAACACTTTAAATCTTCTTTGAGGATTGAAGAGAACATTCAATCTCCCAAAATTATGCAGAAAGTTGCAGAATTGAAAAAGCAATTAGAAGAACAATTTTGTGTAGAATATCCTAATGCCTTTTGGCATAGGAAGAAATACAAAGTATGATTTCCCTACAAATAATATTATGAAGGAAATCCATGCAAGAATAGATAAATTCCTATGAATAATGAGTACAGAAAATTGTGCCAGAAATAGATTTCCATCCTTCTGCAACAAAAGCTCATCAGAGAGTCCAGCAGCCCCTGGAACTATTATGGATTTTATGTCAATAAATATTTTGTACAAATTAGGGAAATTCCTAGATTGGTCATCAACTATAGACCCCTAAATATAGTTTTAGCAGATGGCAGCTACACAATTCCACACAAGGGTAGCCTAATAACCAAAATAGCAAGCGCCAAAATATTCTCTAAGTTTGACATGAAATCTGGATTTTGGCAGGTTGCTAAGTTCAAAATGGAATTTAGTGTCCCTTTAGGACATTATGAGTGGAATGTCATGCCATTTGTATTAAAGCATGCTCCAAAATTTCAAAAGGTAATGGATGAAGTCTTAAAACCATATTTTGATTGGCTAATCATATACATTGATGATGTCGTAATATTTTCAACAAGTGTTGAATAACAGTTTAAACATGTTTATAGATTTATAAAAGTTGTGAAGAATAATGGTCTCGTTTTGAGAAAAAAGAAGTTAGAACTATTCAAAACAAAATAAAATTTATAGGCCACACATTTGAAAATGGATAGATCACTTTACAAAAACATGCCTTGGAATTCGCTGATAAATTCCCCGATAAAATTATTGACAAAACCCAATTACAAAGATTATTCGGAGGCCTAAATTATGTAGTAATTTTTATAGAGGTTGTGCAAATGACATAAGTATGTTGAATCAAAGACTGCAAAAAGAGCCAAAACCATGGACATAGGCACATACTAGAGCAGTCAGAAGAATAAAAACCAAGGTAAAAAAATTACCAATCCTTTAATTAGCAGATAAATAATTGTTCAAAATTTTTCAAACTGACGCCAATGATCTAGGATGGGGGGGGGGAATACTAAAGCAACAAAAATATGGAAGTGAACCAGTAGTCCAATTTGGGTCAGGGACATGGAATCCTTCTCAAAGGAATTATTCAACAATAGAAAAAGAGGTAAAGGTTGCCTGGAACTATATAGATAAGTTTCATATACATGTTGTACATAAAAAATTCTTGTTGAGAACAGACGCTTCTGCACTCAAGAAGGTCTTAACAAAAGATATCAAGAAGCCAGGGGAATCTAAGTTTGCCAGATGGAAAGAACTCTTTTCAAACTTTGACTTCCAGGTAGAACACATCAAAGGATCGAAGAACTGTCTACCTCATTTCTTAACTAGATAAAACCTAGTGTAAACAGAAAACCTGATGGTCATTATTATAGAATGGGATTCTAATGCATAAAGTGAAGTATATAGAAATAACCCTGATAATACTGGTTTGTTTGATTATATTAGACAATGGAAGCCCACTTGGAAATTAAGGAACACCAAATTCCTTGATGAAAATTTGCAACCACATACAGATATCTTGCATTTGGTACCAGAAAGAAAAGTATATCCTAAGTCCAGCGGATGGATACATGATATGGGTTACAAACATTCCCTACTGTCTGCCCACCAAGCTGAAGAAGAATTAATGGAAATTTTTCATGATCTACATATGGTGTGGAATGAAGGAAGCTCAAGAACTAATACTTTTCATAAGTATTATGTCATCAACAGGACAAGAGATCCTCATTTTAGTTAAAGATTAATGCTGCCACACCACAATCTTAACCTTATCTTTCCTGACACTATATATAATTTTGTAGGTTACAAGAAATTATGGTGGGATGTATTATGTAGAGAGAAAATTGATGAAACCCACTATACATTAATCAAATTTGGACGAAATTTCATCTCCCAACTTCTTCATCAACCCTAGTGGCTCCAATACTGGTGGTCATGGTTAGGATTGAATAAAACTGCTATGGACCCACGACAGTTCACATTTGATTTTCAAACAAAATATATAACACGCCCAAATTGTTTTGAAACTCTGTGTTTTGTTATTAAAGATCTTGAGCAATATCCTGAAGATAAAATCCTTGGTAATTACATGAAGCACCATCAAAAATGGGCTATTATGACAAAAATCAAACATCAGATTGTATTAGGAAAACACATGATCATAAGAAGAATCTATACTAAAGCATGGGATACAACAGGAAGATTCACTATTCATTTTCTGGGAGCAAGCCATTTGGGAACAATCCAAAATAGTCTATCAACAAGGTGACTGCACCTCAGAGATCAAGTTTAAGTCTAGTCACCTGAAAATGAGTGTGACCATTTTCCATGGGATTTTCGACAAAATCTCCAATGTGTAAATATGAATTCTAAGAAATCCTTTCGTAAAATCATTTTCCATGGGATTTCTGAAAAAAACTCCATTATGTATATTTTCTGTAAGTTTTACTTTTTAGAAGAATCTTGAGACTCGAAGCACTTCTCAGAATTTTGGTGTGATTTGATCCACATCTCAAGATCATGTTGAATCTTAGTATGATAAAGTTTATTGGCTAGATTGTCTAGGGTTGATCTCCTTTCATTCCTATATAAGAAGAGTAGTAGAGTTCATTAGGGATCATCAGAATTTGGAGATATTATAGAGTCTTTAGAGTCCGAGATCATCTTCCTGCTCTGCATCTATGAACATTAGTTCGATCTGCTTGCATCACGAAGAATTTCTCAAGTCTAAGTCAGAAGTTTGGAAGCCTGCGCATCATGGCCTAAAATCCTTGGTGAGAACCTAAAGTGGCTGAACTTCCATAGGATTTGAGTCTGTCTATTGAATGTTAACTTCTTCAAAGCTCTAAAGATAGAGTCTGTGAAGGGTTAGGTAGCCTCTGGATCTCATCCTTTTCTCAAAGGTGAGAAATCCAGTAAATGCCCCTACAGTCAATCTCTCGAACAGATCTAGATAGAAGTTCATCATTGTAATTCCATTTCTGAAAAATAATAAAGAGAAGTTTTTCACATCTTTTCACATGAGTAGAAAAAATATTCAATGTCTACTATGAGTTTTTTTTAAATATTCTGTGAGAGGAGAGGTTTGCTAAGAGTCGATGGACATCAGCTCATTAAGGAAGGAGGCCACGAAAGAGCATTTTGTGAGAAGACTTAGAGGTTCGTGTATGGGTTCGTGTACAATGACAGAAGAATAAAAAAACTCAAGCAAGATTAATTTCTCCGCCATAGAAAGCCCCTGTTACAAATTGTGTTATGACCACGAAAGCCAAAATAAATGGCGGTAGAAAGATTACTTTTTGTTTTTCAATTTTATTGCTGCATTATAAGGGCTTAGAAAGTTGAGAAAGTAAGAAAAGAAAGAATAAAAATTTGTTTGGTGAAGTTAATATATTTCATGAGTAATTGAAATTAATTTTAATTTTAAATTTATATTTATATTTTTGTAAGTTTGGTATGAATTTTCAAAAAAAAAAAAAAAAAAAAATTTAATTTTTACTCTATCTTCATTAACATGTTCAAATACATCACTCCTATCAGGGAAGGGAATTGAACTTGTAATGAAGAAATTATATATATTTAACGTAAAACAAATTTAATATGTTTTTAATAAAAAAAATAAAATATATATTAATTATGAAACGAATTTAGATAGATTTTAAAATTAAGGAGATGTTTTATGTTAAAGTTTTGAGTTTTGAAAATAAATAAATTTTGGAGAGAAAAATGAAATATGATTTTTTTTTTAAATTCAAATTGTTTATATTACTAAACTTAATAGTAAATTTCAAAATTAATAGAAAGAAAATGAGCAAAATCAATGGCTCTTAAAGAAATAAAACTACATATTTTCATTCAGAAAAGAAAACTACATATTTTCATATTTCTCAATTTTTAAGATGTATACTATAAACTTTTCCAAATTGAAACTATGTTTTAAACTATTATCTCTTAAATTATTTAAATAATTTGTAAACAATATTTTTCTACAAATCAATTGTCATTTTACTGTCCAGTTCTGAGAATGTGGTCCAACGATTAGATGTAAAGATTTAGTTCTCACGTATGATAGTCCAATCCGAAACAAAACTATATACACCTGAAAATTGCTTTATATGGTACCATGTGTTTGATGAAGCGATGGTTTAGTGGCTGAACCTGAGAACACCATTGACTACGGCATTGAGGACCTTACCCTCTCTGACCCTTCTCAAGTATGATCAGTTACAAAAGTTGGATTAAAAAAATACAAAATTTCACAAAGAGGCGAACTGCATCGAGTTGGTCTTACTGACTGTCCTTGATTGGGGATCGACCACTCCAGTATTTTCCAAGGGGATGACTACTGAGTTCTTAGAGAGTTGGTGATACAACAGGAAGCATTGAAATTTTTGTCTTCCTAGCAATAAATATTTCTTGTGGCAGCGACCAAACTTTTCTGATAAGGCTGAGGCACTTTCGATTCCCTTGTGACAGTGTTTTACAGTGATTGAAATGGTCGCTACCTGGGTTAACATGCTCGTCAGGTTACTAAAAATTTTGGGGTTATTTTATAATGGTGTAGATATTTTGTTTTTTTTTTTTTAATTATTATTTAAAATGTATTTTTGAATGTATAAATAAGTTTTTTTATTTACAATTTTTTTATTATTATATAATTTTAATTTGTAATCATATAAAAAAAAAACTGAAAATTTAATTAAATATTATTAAAACAAATAAATAAAATATATGATTATTGTTTTATTTTTATTAAAAATTGTATATGGTTAATTATTATTAATTATATTTCAATTTTTCTCAATGTGTGAAATGATATTTTCTCAGTTACTAATTTATCAATTATTTAAAGGAATCATTTTTTTTAAATCTAATATTTTTGAGAGTGCAAAACATAAATAAATCTATGGGCTTTGTAGAACTAGAATTAAGGCTTTATATTGGTTTTGAGCAATACACTAAAAACATGTTTTAACTATAATTTTTTTTTTTTAATTTGTTTTTTAAAATGTTAATACATGCCTCTAATATTACCCAACACATATATCCATATGATTTTCTCTATATATAATTAATATATTTTTAAAATCTTCTATATATTATTAATATATATATGTGTGTGTATGTGTGTTTTACTATTACATTTTGTTTTATTATTAATATTTTTTAGATGTTATATATTGAATACTGACAAATTACAAATCTTCCATATATCTATCATTATTATATATTATTAATATTACTTTTTCCTTTCCTTGCTTAATCCTCATTTTGATTAATTTTAACATCCATCTATAAATACCACCATAAAATTAAAAAAGAAATTACATTGTTTTTCATAAAAGAAAGGAAAACTTATTATATTACATATTAACAACATGTATCTTGAACCATTATTTTGTTTTGGCACACTATACAATAATATATGTTATTAATTAGGCCTTACAATATATTTATGGTTCTAATGTGTTTTATCACAATGCATTTGGTTATATCCTAAGGTTTCTTCTGGTACACTTTAATCACACATCTTATTGCTATGCTCACGCTTTAATTGTTATGGTACATTAACCCTGATCCTAGTGGGGTGCGTGGCACCAGCTATACAACAGTACCCACCCTAATCACCTAAGTTCTAACTCCATGGCACTTGGAGTTATGCATGTCATTGATCCCATCACATCTCACATAGACGGTGGGGATTTTTTGACCAGGCATAAGGTTCATTCCCGACCTTTTGTTCCAAATTTATTTCGTCGTTTGTCGGCAGAAGAGTTGTTGAGCTACTCTGACACAGGTTCAAGACTAAATGGTAATATCGTGCAAATTTTGGTCTCCCTAAGTCTACCAGAGAACCCACTTCATTCCTACCAGGTGTAGAGCTGGCCTGTCTCACCCTGGTCTCAATGTTCCATGCAGTTCAACCCTTCGGCGATGAGGGTTTCCAGAATAAAAAACAAGGTAAGGATTCCTACCGCAATTTACTCCTCCAGTAATTAAACTTTACATGGCCATCCTACATGCCCAATATATTTGCCATTGGGCTAATTGCAAAACGTTGATTGATTTGCAGGGTACCACTATAGCTCGGCTCAAGCGCGAAACGCACAGGTAACATGGCTCCTAAACTCAGTTGGAATTTTCATACCAATCTTTGTTATCTAGAACATTGAATCTTTTCTGAGGACTAACCCTCTTTTCTTATTGCAAGTACTCCACCCCCCGTATGTTCTATTTTGTTGATTCCATCCATGTTTAGAGTGTAGAACAATTGGAATGCTTATTCAAATTCCTTGTTTTGGTCTTGATAGGTATGCTTCTATTGGTTAGGGCTTAACAGAAGGGTATGGATTATATGTCGACCGCACGACTTAGGACTTTCATGTTATAGCTCTGGGTGGTAATAATTTTCTTTCCACTCCTATGTAATGGGGTTTTTGGGACTACAGTGCACATGAAAAATAGTGGGGTTTTGCATTTGCGGAACTCAAGGGTTCCCAATTTATTTACTTGAGGAATTCTTCCTAGAAGCATGCTTCTCGCCTATCTATGAGTTTCTTTCCCATTCTGGTTGTTCAATCCTGAAAGCATTCTTCTGTTTTGGACATTATAAATATTTATTTATCAGTTATGGACTTCCAAACACCAGTTTATTTTTTTTTATATTAACATTGCAGTTTTGTAAGTTTGTTCTCGTAACATAGGAGAATTTCAATTTCTCAGTTCAGCACTCAGTGTTACATAGTGCGACTTCGAACAGTTTCTTACATATATATAGATATATATACCAGTTATTTTTGTAACTCAATATTTTCGGGTTGTACAATCTACATATATACATGCCTGCTTTTTATACTCATTCATATATTAAGAAATGATCGAGTTTACTATTTGTTCAACCATAATTAAACTAGCATCACAAGTAACTAGCATCAAGTTTATTTTATTGCAACTAACAACAAGATACATGTGTTTATACAAAGTATATTGCTTGAACAACCATACAAGGAGATAATTCAAAGATACAATAAATAACATAGTTTTCTTTCTTTTCTATTAAAAATTCATAACTTTTATTTTATTATTTTCTTTAGGAGGCCCATTTTATACCTCAAAATTCCCAGGGATGGGTTCTGTGTTCATTTATTGAGAGAAATATTTCATTTATAGGGGCTTAAGTACGGTTTTTCCAAAATTTCTTGAAGCGGAGCATTAGGGGAATTTTGAGGTCTATTCTTAAAGAAAATGACATAATAATTGTGTAGATAATAAAATGATAGTTATGATTAAAAAAAGAAACTATTTTTTGTATTTTTTCTTATATCCTTATAGGTTTACTCAAATGTCATGTGTAGACACATGTTAGATGCATAATTAAATACCACATCTAACAAGTACCCACTCTGCATACTTCTGAATAGACCGACATTTTTTATTTTTTGAAAATAAATGAAAAAAACATAGAATAAACCTCTCCACAAAATAATAAAGCTATAAACTAAATTGGTATATATTGTTTTATAAGAAGAAATATATAATTTCAGTTTTTATGTATACAAAAAAACAGAGGAGCAGACATGGTGCACAAATTACTCTGAAATCAATTCGTATATCTCTCACAAAGAAAAATTACAAGCCACATAAATAGTGCTCATGAGATCCAACAAATTCCAAACAAGGGAAATATTGTTGAGAAAATCTCTCAACAACCAAGAACCCAATCCTACCTATATAATAATGCAACCATTATTCCAAGTCCCCCCTTTAATTCTTACATTTACATCATTATAAATATTAACAAAAAAAATGAAAAACTACAATTCACATGTCTCATCTCTCTTATTGGTCTTCCTCGACACTTATCCCCCCTCTGAAGTCTCTCGAAAAATTCTCTTTTGACCACCACAACATTCGAGCTTCCCATTCAACTCATTTAAGACATAATCACCTCTAACCATCTTTGATGAAATTTGTATAATTGACACTTCTTGTTATTCTGAAGGAAAATATTTATACTGGACCACCCTATGGACAATCTCCCATATATCAAAATGCAAGGAACTACACTTTTTGATAGTTGTGTACGCGAGTTGTCTAATTACTGGGCATATTCAACAGTCAATTATGCAACTGACCATTCTAGAGACAAGGATCTCATAATATAACCAATAACTGATGCTCTTGAAGCCTGAAGTACAACAAATTGCCTCGACGTATAACAGATTCACACAATTAATCTAACGATGTATTGTCTCAACACTGAAGAACCTCGAAAACCACTAGTTTAATTGTATTCTTACGTTCATTAATTGATTTTGCACCTTTTACATAACAAAATATAAATGAAATCCATATAAACATAAATATTCAAAACATATGATTTTTCACTCACTTCACACACCCAATCTTTACACCTATTGCCAAAATAATACGGCAACAATGACATATTCCCAAGTCTAAAATATTTGGGGTTTTGACTTGAGTACTTCCAAGAGTGTGAACCTACTCTAAAAACTTGCTTCTCGTTGCAGATGAATAGTGTGGTGCAACTATGCACCCACCAACACATATTGCAATTGTTGTAGAGCTCAATATTTTTGCTAACATCGCAAGACTGTCACTGAGGAATCATCCTAATAATAGTATGAGTGTTTGTAGTGATAGAACCATGGATTTCTGTGATATTCTCTTCCGAAGAAGTTTTCCCATAAGTTTCCTACGAATTGGTGACACGCCCTCAAAATATTTAAGAGGAAATCATAATTATGCATGCAGGATTTTAGTACAGTCCCTCATGCTTCTATAAAGAATTTTCTGATGGGAATAAAAAACATAATGTGTCGACTCCCACTGGATTGGTTCCCTCACAATTCACCAACTCGTAAAATTGTTTCGAAGAAATAAACTAAACCAATATATCGTGTTAACGTATGTGTATAGACCAATAAATCATTTCCTTCAAGTCCCTCTATTAAAGTCCATAGTTGCTCCCCACATATCCCTGGATAGTATGAGATTGAATGCTCAATACACGACCTGTGGCTTCAGGTAGAACAATGGACAAAGGTGAAGTCAGAAGTTCAAATGGCCATGAAGAAATCTGAATTATCATTCAATTCCTCAATCGTGTTCCCTTTCTACTTGCTTGTGAGGTGAGGAATGGTGGGGCTGTTGATGTTTTGAATAACGAAGTCCGAGCCAACAACTAATCCGATCTCGTGGCAAGAGAAGAGTGATGCATTTCTACATTACACGTTGGCTCTTCTTTGTGGAGTTCTTAATTCACTGCTATTGGAAAGGGAGTCAAATCAAACACACAGGAACATAGGCAAAAAAATTCACGTAGATGAAATCTAAATAGTTACACACTATCTATCATAGGCTAGGAAATTGATACCAGGCGGGGGCACGATAGGAAACATATGATTTCTCGCTACCACGGAGCCTCCTGCCCTCGGGACACTGAACGGTACAAAACACAGTTACTACTAGCTGTAGATTGTATGGCCTGGAACGGGTTACTATGTACTGGAACCCTTAAACTGACTGAACGGTACGGAGCGTTGATTAATTGGTCCCATAGCACGAGGACCAGACGCGTAGAGGATGTTAGACGATACAGGCCTGGACACGGCAGGCCATAGAGGATAGATAGAGCCCGGCTTACAGATACACAGAAAGCATCCACGGGAACACACAAATCAATGGAAACAACCCAGTTATCTTTCTGCCAGAGCTCAGGGGCATAGAAAGGCGATGGATTCACAAGCGAGCCAGGACACTCACAGAGGGCACTAAGTAGCGGGAGAGAGTAAAGGCACCAAAGTAAGCAGTGCCGGGGCAGAGGGGGCTAGGTAAAATAAACATCAAATCTCATATTTTCTTCAACTTCCTGAGCCCTCCCATGAGGGAGACAGGCTCAGATTTGGTATAATGTCAACAAGAAAAATGGAGTAGGCATGGTGCACAAATTACTCACAAGTGAATTCGTGTATCTCTCATAAAGCCAAATTACAAGCCACATAAATAGTGCTCATGAGATCCAAGCTATTCCAAACAAGCAAAATATTTTTGACAAAATCTCTCAAAAACCACAACCCAATCCCACCTATATACTAAAATAAACATTATTTCAAATATTCATCATTGAATTAAAAAGATATTGTTTCTGAAATATATCTTTTTAATTTTATTATTCTAAAATGAGAAAAAATAATAAATTTAATATAAATATTTTTTCAATATTTTAAAATTTCTAAATATCTATATTTTAAAAAATCCAAATAAAATATCATAACAAAACCTAACTTAATTAAAAAATATAATATTCACATCATAGAAAAACCTAACTTAATTAAAAAAGTATAATATTCATTTGAAAATATATATTTATATAAAACTAATGCATTATTAAATTTTATTCAAATATAAATTTAATGATTTTTCAAAATAATCATTACACTTCAAATATAATATATTTTTTAAAATAATCATGAGAGACTTGAAAGTATTTAAATATAAAACTAATAAGATTTTTTAAATATTTCGATTTGTAAATATCGAGAAGACAATTCTGAGAGAAAATCACTAAACTTATGTACGTAAATAATTAATAGTGATATATTTATTAAATAATATGTTTTTATCTCTTCCAAATAATTTTTAGCTTTAATCTCTATGAGATTTGAATCAAATCTCAATTGCGTCAATAAATATTGTGCCACCTCCTATAATCATCAGAATAAATATACAACGCCCTCTTGATTTGGGTGAACACTTGCCATCATGACAAGGGAAGGCTGAAACGTGGCAAGCGCTTCCGTAAACATCACTCAAGATCATTTAAATGACCTGTCAGAACAGCGAAGTGGATGGTGCGACCGCCGGCAAAGGTTTGATGGCGCATGATGGCCAGGGTGGCTGTCAGACAACCGGAATGGCAAGAGAAAACTTGGTAAGTTTATTAAACCCGCCCCTTCATTCTAGCATGCATTATCCCTGGCATGCGAAAGATTGGAGGCATCGAAGGCAAAATACCGCTCTGCAACCTGGATATCGCGTGAATTTGTCCGGGTATGTTTTGATAATGACCTTAAAGCTTCTGATATTAAATGCGGCAGATATGGTTGGCAGTGAAGAAGATAGTTTAGGATTTCTGTCGTTCTTGTTGTTTGGCAAATATCTGGAACCTGAACTGAATCAGGTCCCTCCCTGCTTCCGTGATCCTTGTTATTTCCAAGTTCTGATATTATTTGTGGCTGATGCACTCTATAGTGATGGGGATAGTTTAGCTTTGAGTTTGTTTCTGTTCTTTCTGTCATTTTTTAATTGCTGGGAACCAGAATGGAATCCGGTCACCCCTTCCCTCTGCGACCATGGCAACTCCCAAGCACCTGAAACAAATTCTGTGCGAAGGTATGGGAGTAAAACCCCCAGCTATCTGTGTAATCCCTGTGGTAGCCAGGTTCGTATAGGGCGTCAAATTCTAAATAGGAAAAGTTGGCTTAAGTTTCTCAGTCATAGTCCTGGCCGCAACTCCTTAATTGTCGACAACCTCAGTCATAAAATGTTACCTTCTCATCTGGGTGCTGCAAAAATAATCCATTTTTCTTTTTACCCGCAAGATAACCCCCACAGTCAAACCATTGATATCAAGTGCAAGAAGTTGGTCGAGCTTCCGTTTCGACGAAGGTCTGAAGGCACCGCGAGGTGCATGCTGTGTTTTAAAACCTTTTCTCATTTTGTTTCTTCATGCATGCCAGTGTTAGTTAAAACCTCACCTCCAGCAATGGGAAAGCGCCACTATAGGGCAGCGAATAAGGGAAAGCAACCTGATCAGCCAGATCCAGTACCAAAGAAAAGGGGGCGGAAAACGTATCTGGAACACCTGGAAGAATTGGCAGTTAAATATGTCATGAGTAATCCCTCGGCATCCAGAAATGAAATTCGTGGTTGGGAATAGGAAATCCACCAGGAACCAGAGGAAACTGAGACAGAGGCAGAAATACTGGATTTTATAACTGATCCAGGGCATACAAGAGGCAGGCTTACTTTGTTTAACCAGACAGTCCATACATATTGGATTGTAAAATGCCTGCTAGCAAAAGCAATCCAGAATAACCACCCAGTCCAAGTAAAGACAGAAGCAATGCAACCGGACCTACGCACCCAGACTCTTCTCTTGGAGATTCAGGACAATCAGCAACACCTAAAGATCACTCAATACCAAACTGCAGATAGGGTCAGCAGATTAGATGAAAAAGTGGGGCGTATGGAGAAAACTCTTCAGAAGATTCTTCAACAATTGAACCAAGTAGAAATGCCAGGGCCTAATGTCAAAGACCCTGCCCCTGTCTCATCATCTGAGGTTTAAATGATGTCTGCTCTCATGGTCTTTTGTAAATTTTGAATTTTAAAGTACTGTTATGTTTGTAAATATTAAAGTAGAAACTCAGGTAGTACAAGCAAGTCATAGACGTAAGAGACAATTCCAATTTTGGGATGCAAACCATGTTTTTAGAAGGCCAATAAACCTGGTTTCCCTCTTGGGCAGGTTGAGGCCAAGAACGACTTTATATTTTGTAACCTGTCTTAAAATATAAATAGAAATGGCATGGACACATCGAACTTACAAAAAAAAAAAAAAAATAAGAATTTAATTAAAAAACACCCTAAATCAAAATAACCCTATGCACAAGGCATGATATTCTAGAGAGTATATCTGTATGACTTCAAAAGTGTCATATTCCCTTCAATTATTTGAGTTCCAGTGATTCTGTTACGATTCCTCAAGTCTGTTTCATTGCAAATATAGACAAAGGTGAAAGAATGTGAGGTACATAATAAAAAATAAAACAACACAGCCAAAGCATGTGATGCATAAACATAAAGGCGTACTGCATGAGCCATGATATTCTACAAATTATATATGTATGACTTCGAAATTGCAGTATTCCTTTAACTTATTCTGGTTCGAGTGAGTCTGTTAAGATTCCTCGTTCCTCATGTTTGTTTCATTCTGAAGATAGACATAGAGGAAATAGGGCACATGTGTTGTACACGAGTAGAAAAGACGGACACACAGATCATGATAATGTAAGGACACTATCTATATCACTTCAAATTTTGGATAGTTTTACATAGGAAACCAACAAAGAGCAGAATCAATTTTAGTTATGGATAAACTATGGATAAGGATCAAATTTCTTGAGTTATAATTTTTATTTAAAACATAAAATTTGAAAAAAATGTTTGCAACTGGACATATTTGATCTTCTCAATATTTGGATTTGTAATATATATAAACAATTTGTAATTTTGTATTGTTTAAATTCTATTTTTGAATATATAAAATAGATTCAACAAATTCAAAATTCACTTTGTTATAAAATAGTGTGTCTAAAATATTTTCTAAACTTATTTGGATTTGTAATATATATAAACAATTTGTAATTTTTTATTGTTTAAATTGTATTTTTGAATATATAAAATAGATTCAACAAATTCAAAATTCACTTTGTTATAAAATAGTGTTTCTAAAATATTTTCTAAACTTATTGATGTTTTATAATACTTTTAATTAAACAAACTAAACACATATATTCATTTTTGTCACTTCTTTTTACAATTACCATGAGAGTAAACTTATTGATGTTTTATAATACTTTTAATTAAACAAACTAAACACATATATTCATTTTGTTTTATTATTATATCTTACCTGGAATACTTGATTTATGGTTGAGAGGCTATAAAACATTCTTACAAATATTTTTACCACGTTTCCTTATTATGACCACTATAGTGAGACTATTGATGTTTTATAGTATTTGTAATTAAAAAAACCAAACATGTATATTCTTTTTTGCATTTTAATTATATCTAATGTAAAATATTTTATACATTGTTGAGACTAAGAGTGAAATATTTTTACTTCTCCTTAGTATGGCCACCGAGGGTGAGATTACTGTTGTTTTATAACAGTTTTAATTAAGCAAACCAAACACATTTATATTCATTTTTTTTAATATCAGACGTTTTTTTATTTTTATTTAAAGAATTTTTTCTTCTTCTTTTTTTAAATTTTAAAAGGGACATGTCAATTCCCAAGTTGAGAATGGACAAAATTACACATCTACCTCAAACTGGGTTGTAGAATGAGCCTCTTAGCTCAATTAATAAATGAAATGACCATTTTCCTAACATTTTTTCTAGCCAATTTTGTCCAAAAATTCAATAGATATTTTTAAAAATCATAATATTAAGTTGTTTAATCTGCAAAGATCCACATACCTTAGGATTGTTTAGGGTGTTGAATCCATTTATGCATTCAAAAGTGCATTTTAAACAACAAGAAGTCACAATCTTACTAAAAATTGTATCTCAAAATTCCAGTCAAAAAGCCATTTCATTTATTAGTTAGAATATGCCTAAAAAAAGAACCATCTTTATATAACTTATGTTGATCCAAGGGATCAAATATATGCTCAAAAATAATATAAAAAATACATAAATTCTCCCGAAACGGATGCCAAATTATAGATCTCAATGTCCTATTTTCAACGACGCTTGAATCATCTCAATCGAACACTGTATGAGAAAGTTATCACGTTCAGAATTTTTTGAAAAAAAACTAAAACGTCAACTTCCAGGGTTGAGTGGGCATACCGTACAATGACGTGGCATTGGTGTCAGCATGTTGACACTGTAGTGCGATTGTCAGATGAGCCAATCCCGTGAGGACAATCGACGAGTTTCTATTGGTTGGTAGGATTGTGGTTGGGCCAATCACAAGCCACTACAAGGCCCATTGAAATGATGTCATGTGGCCCTATGGAAGGTCACCATGTGGCCAATTTTTTGGCACCAAAATTTTATTTTTTTGACTGACCGACCTCCCCGGGGTTTGACCCCATGACTGATCACTAATGAACTATACCCTCTACCACTGCACCATGTTGTTACTTAGTAATACATGGCAGAAAAGTTGTTAATAAATTTTTATGGTTGGTAGGTTTGGAGGATGTTTGGGATGACGATCTTGCCCGACTTGCCCAACCCCAAGTGATATGAATTCCCCTGTGACTATGTGTTAAGCGGAGAGGATGGGGCACGAGGCATTTGGCCCATGCCTCGGCCCAAGGTCTTATCACTCTATATGTGACCATCGACAGAATTAATAGGAGGGGCGAGCACGTGGCACCCTGCTTGCACCCAACCCTTAGTCCCATAATTGCAAAGTGACCAAGAGACAGGTCAGCAGGGTGCATGGCCCATGGACCACGCCCCACGATCACATTAATTTCCATATGAATAATCAGGGGCAGAAGAAGAGGGGCATGTATTCCATTTAACGGTTTGAAAAATTGCACCATAACCAACAGGTTTTGTGGCCAATTCCACCACCTGTAAGTGAAAAATTGGCTTTGTTCAATTCCACCAAAGTCTAATTTCATTGGAAAAAGAGGGACGAATTTGCAAAAATATTTGTAGAGAAATGAAGAAGGAGGTCTAACTTGGCCATTTTTCAACCTTTTTGAGCCTAAGAAGAGCCTACACAAGGGTTTTTGCATGTTATGGACATAATGAGAGTGTTATTTTTATAATTTAAGCATTGTGTGTTGATTTAATTACACATTTGAGCATATAATATAAAGATTCAACATTGGAAGTTGGACCCTGAGATGTAGCCCAAGAGGGGTGAACTCTGTCACTGTTAAAAATATGCAATATTTAAATTTGTTTGTGTGCTTTTGCAATATCGATCCATTGCCAATAATACATAAAATAGCTTGAAAAATTTTACATTAAGCCTTCAATTTTAATTTCAGATCAGTTTGGTATCAGAACATGGTTGTTGTGAAGGTTTAACACTTTTTGAAAGTATTGTTCTTGAATGATTACAAGGTCTAAATTGAGAAGAGGAGAATGAGTGCTTGACAAACCAAATCCTCAAATTGGTTCAAGGAGGTCACAAACTCCACAAACTCCACCAATCATGGCTCATGAAGAAGGATACAAGATGATGTCCAAGGATGATATATTTTTTAGAAAGGATCTCTATGATATGTCTAAGATGGTGAAAGTGTTGTACAATGAGATGACAACAAGGTTGCAACGAGAAAGTCATAATAATCCAAAAGGTAATGGTGGTGATGGGAGAAAGCATCCACCTCCTCCTTCACCTCCATTTACACCACCATCCTCACCTCCTTCATCTCACATACCTACTCCTCCTTCACCTCCAAACAGACATGCTAAGTCTCATTTGATAAACCTTGATGTCAAGTTTGAATTGGTTATGTACAATGGGGAAGTAAACACTGAAAAGTTGGATAATTGGGTTAGTCAAATTAAATTTCACTGCAAGATTCAAAAGATTTATGATGATATCACAAATATCCAACTTACTTCTCTTCGATTGGAAAGTGCAACCCTCATCTGGTGGGAGGCCATAACTCAAGAAGATTTAAGAAAATTGGTAAAATTATCTCTTTTTGGAATGATTTTATAGCTGCATTAAGAAGAAAATTTTATCCATTAACTTACATGAACAAATGAATTATGGATTGGAAAAATTTCAGAAAATTTAACGGTCAGAGTGTCCAAAGTTACACACAATAATTCAGAAGAAGAGATTTAATCTTGGGTCTTGATTTGGCTTGACAAGAAACTTTCCTTAAATCTATACGTGGATTACATAGTTATTTGAGACATACTATAATTATGTTTAATCCCACAAATATAGGTGAAGAATGTGTTTAGGAAACTCATTTAGAATCAAGAGGCAGGAATGTTCCTCAAGAGACTAGAAAGAAACCTTTAAAATTTGGAGACAAAGGAAAGGGAAAGTTTTAAGTCAAAGGAAAAAATAATACTACTGTCAAGAAAGAGGAAGAGAACCTTACCTGTAAACATTGTTCAAAAGAAGTCCATGACAAAGGCCACTATTGGAAATTACATCCACAAATGAGAGCCAAGAAGTTCAATAACAAGGGGGAACAAATGAATTCTCCTACAACTCAACAAGATCTAGGATCTTATTTAGGTAATGAAACCAAAATCACAGACATTGGAATGAAATGTATAACTTCTAATGAAACTGCTAGTTCTTCTAGTAAGCCTATATAATCTCAATATGATAAAGAAATAAGTAGGATTTTTCATATAAGGGTCATTTCAAAATATATAATAGTTGATACATTGTTTAATAGCATATCCCAAGTCAAATTTATCTCTAAAGAAATTGTCAAGAAACATAATCTAGAAACCATGCCTCATACTAAACCTTACCCTTTGGGTTAGTTATGTGATGATGCCAAATTACAAGTGACAAGAAAATGTAAACTCAAATGCGCCATTACTTCTAACTTTATAGATGAGGTAGAGCTTGATGTTGTACCACTTGATATATGCATGATTGTTTTAGGGATTCCATACTTATATGACCGAAAAGCCATATTCTATCATCACAAGAAAAAATATCATATTTTTTAAGATGTCGTTGTGTAATTTGTTCGAGCACATTGCAAGAAGATGAACTTAGCTCTTGTTAGTGATGGTAACATGAAAATGCATGTAAATGCTAGTAAGAATTTTGTGTTGTTGGAGATTAGAGGTAGAGATACTGTTGAATCTGAATCTTTCACAGGATGTGATTCTAAACTCAAGCATGAATTGGTTGAATTTGTTAACACTTATGAAAAGATGTTTCAGGAACCTAAAGGGTTTCCTCCAAAAATAGGAATCTAACATGATATTCACTTGCAGCATGATGCACTACTTCCAAATATTGGCATGTATAGAATGTTAGTTTTGGAGAATTTAGAGATTAAGAAGAAAATTCGATAACTTCTTGAATAACGGGTTATCAGGCCTAACACATCTCCTTGTGGGTCTCCTATTGTCGTGGTTCCAAGTGAATATGGTACATGGTGCATGTGTGTGGATTTTTGAGCTTAGAACAAGAGCACGCTAAAGAATCATTATCCACTTCCTCACATTGATGATTTTCTAGATCAATTAAAGGAAGTTGTTTACTTTACTATTATAATTTAGAAGATGTTATCATCAGATAAGGATTGCTAAAGATGATATTTGGAAAATTTATTTCAAGACAAAACATGGTTTGTTTGAATCGTTAGTTATTCCTTTTGGGCTTCGCTATGCACTTCAAACATTCATGAGAGTTATGAATGATGTGTTCTCACAATTCCTTGATGATTTTTTCATAGTCTACGTTTTAGCAAGAATCATGGAGAGCATGTTAAGCATGTGAAACAAGTTTTAGATGTATTGAAAAATGAAGAATTGTATTTGAATGTGTCTAAATGTGAATTTGGGAAAAACTCTTTGGTTTATTTGGGTCATATTATAGGAGGGGATGAATTGAAGATTGATCCCTCAAAAGTTGATGTCATTTTGAATTGGCCTAAAACCAACAATGTAACATAAGTTAGGAGATTTTTTGGGAGCAACCCAATATTGGAGAAGATTTATCATTAAATTCTCCTTCATTGAAACACCATTACATGCTTTGACAAGTCTGAAAAAGGTCTTTTAGTGGGAAGGAAAGCAGTAGAAAGCCTTCGAAACTTTGAAAGATAAAATCAGTACGACACCAGTTCTAGCACTTCCAGATCTTAAGCAACCATTTGAAATTCAAACCGATGCAAGAGAATATACCGTGGGAGAAATTTTGATGCAACATGGTAAGCCAATATGCTATCACTTTTAAACCATTACCAGTGTAGTAATTAGCTATCCAATTATTGATAAATATTTGTATGCTTTGGTACAAAAAGTGAATAAATGAAAGCATTATTTGATGGGAAAAGAAACAATTATTCATACTGACCATAAACCTTTTCAATATTTACAGTCACAAACAAAGTTACAACATTCTAGACATTTTAGGTGGATGGGATTCCTCCAAAAATATCATTTGGTAATCAGGTATAAGAAAGGTGTATACAAAAAAGTTGCAGATATGTTATCAAGGCCTATTGTCAATGCATATGTTATTCTTAAGCATAACTCAATAATGCATGAAATTTATATTGAAAAGTATACTCAAGATGAATATTTGAAAGATGTTTATGCAACTTTGGGTTGAGGCAATCATGTTGAAGAGCTGGATTATCATGTTCATAAAAAGGTTTTGTATCATCTTAGCAAGTTATGTGTTCCATAGCGTGAAGGAGTCAATGTCATAAGGGAAACCCATACTTTCCTTATTATTGGTCACATTGGTGTAGGAAAAATATTTCTCAAATTCATAGGTATTATTATTGGCCTCACATGAATGAAACCATTTCAAGATATGTAAAAGGATGTTCCATGTGTGCTACTAGAAAGCCAAGCTATAGGAAATTGGGTTTGTACACTCCACTTCCTATTCCTTCTCGTCCTTGGGAAAGTATTTCTATGGATTTTGTTGGGGGACTACCAATGTATAGGAAAGTTCATGATTATCTATATGTTGTTGTGGATCCTTTTAGAAAAATGTGTGTGTTGATGTCATGTAAGAAACATGTTACAACTGAACAGACTGTAAATATGTCCTTCCAAAATGTATGTGTTGAATTTGGGTTAACCACTTCTATTATTTCCAATTGAGATTCTTTATTTGTCAGGAAGTTTTTTTCAAGTTTATGGGAACTCATGGAGTCAAAATTGAAGAAGAGCACCGAATTTAATCCACAAAAAAACGACTAGAAAGAATTAGTGAACAAAATGGTAGCGCACCTCCTTCGAGGATATTGCGGTAACAATCCTAAAATTTTAGATGAGCATTTTCATTACATCCATCATGCCTATAATCGTGCCAAGAATTCATCTACAAAAGTATCTCCATTTGAAGCTTGTTTGTGTTATTTTCCTAATTATAGATTGGATTTCATCTCTGGTAAAGTTATTTCAGTAGATGGAAATAGTGATGTGGAAAAAGCCAAGAATTTAGTTACAAATTCAGCTAGTGCATCAAAGGCTACAAGAACATCTAGATAAAAGCAAATAAAAATACAAAGAAAGACATGAAAAGCATCGGGTTGATCATGATTTCCAAGTGGGAGGTCAAGTTTCGTTGTACATAAACAAGGAAAGACTACAAGGTGAAGGTTAAAATCTCAAGCCAATTGGATATGGTTTTTTCAAAATACTGCAGAAGATTGGTAACAATGCTTTCCGATTATATTTTCCACCTTACATGCAAATTTATTATGTTGTGAATGTGGAAACTTGAGATTGTATGAGCCTCCAATAATTTATGATCAAGAAGAGAATTCTCAAATTCCATCTATAGAATATTTTACTCCTGAATATTTAAATGATTTACACGAAGACTCAATTCTTGACAGGAGGATTAGAACTTCACGTAGAGACAATGTGGAGTATCTTTGAGTGTGGCTCAAAGGTACCAATCTAAGTAAAGCAAGGTGGATTTAGATTATGAAAGTGAGGGAGTTCTACCCACACTTACTTATTGAGTAAAAAAAAATTTGGTGGTCCAAAAGCTTCCAGTGGGGAGGAAAGATCCATGGGATAAAAAAATATGCTCAAAAATAAAAGTTCTCAAATTCTCTTGAGACTAGATCCAAATTGTAGGTCTCGTCATTATGATCCCGCCAACGCTTGAATCACCTCAATTTGACACAATATGATAAAATTATCACATTTTGAAGTTTTTGACAAGTAACTAAAAAGTCAACCTACAGGGCTCACTCGGCAGACCATACGATGACGTGGCACTAACATCAACAGGGTGACTGTGTAGTACCGTTGTGAGATGATCCAATCTCGTGATGACAAGTGGTGAGTTTCTATTGGTTGAAAGGATTGTGGTTGGCCCAATCACAAGCCGCGACATGGCCCTATAGAAGGTCTCCATATAACCTAATTTTTGGCACCAAATTTTTTTATGTTTGGCTGGTCGACCTCCCCGAGGTTTAACTCCACAACCTATCACCAACTAATCGTCTGCTCTATCACTGCACGACATTTTTACTTATTAATACAAGGCATGCATGTTGTTAGTAAAATGTTATGGTTGGAGCATTAGGGTGAGGGCTAGGTCAGTGAGCTCGCCCGACTATCCCAGCCCTAAGTCATATGCATTCACCTATGACCATGTGTTAAGCAGAGAGGGAAGGGTGCGAGGAACTTGTCCCATGGCCCAACCCAAGGTATTATCGCTCTATAAGTGATTTTTGTTAAAATAAACAGGAGGGGTAGGAGCATAGCACCCTATCTACGCCCAACTTGCGGTCTGATAATTGCAAAGTGACCAAGAGTAGGAACGGTGGGGTGTGTGGCCTATGAACCGTGCCCCATGATCATATTAATTTCCATATGACTGACCAAGGGTAGAAGAATAGGCATATAAAGTCCATTTAACAATTTGACAAGTTGCACCATAATCGGCAGATTTCGTGGGCGATCCCACCATGGGTAAGTGTTAAATTATCATCGTGAAATGCCTCCAAACCTTAACTTCATTGCCAGTTTTGATAGAGGGACAAATTTGTAGAACAATTAGTAGAGAAATCAGGAAGAAGGCCTAACTTCTCCATTTTTCAACCTTTTTGAGCTCGAGAAGAGCCTACGTAGGGGCTTTTGGGTGTTGTAGACACAATGGTAGTGTTATTTTCGCAATTTTAGCATTGTATGTTTATGTAATTACACATTTTAGCATATCATTCAAAGGGCCAACATTGGAAGATAGACTCAGAGATGTAGCCCAGGAGGGGTGAACTCCATCATCAAATTGTTGTTTTGTGATGTTGCTTGTTGTTTATTTTTATCTATTAAGATCTCCAAAATTTAACTTAGTTTTTGTTCTTTTGTAATATCGATCCATTTCCCATAAGACATTAACTAGCTTGCAAAACTTTATATGAAACCTTCAATTTTAATTTTAGATCATATGTGGATCATAACTTTTCAAAATATTTCCTAAATTTGATATACATGAGTAAAATTAATTGTTTGATTTAACTCATGTCCATGAAATTTTCAAAATATTCTAAAATGTACAATCAGATTACACTTAAATTATGAGAAGGGCTACTTTACCCACATTTACCTTTAACATGAAATTTAATCACTAAAACAAAACAAGCCATTCGCGCAAGAGATAACAATGAAAATCAATGTATTTGAGCATGTAAATTGGGTTCAATTTGCATCGCAAAACCCGCTGCTACAATGCATTTTCACTTGGGCACTTGAAATAGTACTGAAAATGTCACTGGTAATAGCGACAGAAATATTATCAAGTTTAGCATTGAGAAGTGTTTCATCCATTGTTGTGTCCATTTGTACTTCTTCCAATTCTGTTTCCTTATTTTCTTCTGGTATGGCATCGAAAATAGCTTCTTTTTTGGCTTCTTAATAATTCTTCTATTATAAATTCATTTTTTTCTCAGAATTATTTTCCAATATGGCATCGCTTGTTGCATCTATCTTTGCTTACATTATGACATATTATTTAGCTTTTAATATGGCTTCCATTATAGTCTCTTTTGTTGCATCTAATATTGTTTGCATTTTTACTTCTTGGTTTGCTACTTGAATGGCCTATTTGTTTTCTTCTTAGAGAACACCAAGTTTGGCTTCTAATATTTCTTCCATTCTTACTTCTTTTTTTACTACTTGAATTTCCTTTTTTTTTTCTTCTTAGGTAATGCCAACTTTTTCTGCTAGTATTTTTTCCATTATTAATTCTTTGTTTGCTACCTAATTTTCTTCTTTTTTTACTTCTTATTTAACGCCAATTTTTTCTTCCAAAATTTCTTCTAGTGTGCTTCTAGTTTGGATTCATTGTTGCTTCCATAATTTCCTCCTTGTTAGCCTCATGGTTTGCTTCCTTTTAGTTGCAAGGTTTTTGTCATATTTAGTGCCTAGGTTTGCTTCTTTTTTAAGTCCAGCCTTTACTTCCTTTTAGTATTGGGATTTGATTCTTAATTAGCCTACAATTCCTCTTTCTGTTAAGTAACCAATTTAGCTTCCTATTTAGAACCAATAATAGCTCCAAGAATGGCTTCCAGTTTAATGTCAAATTTTACTTCCATTTTAGAGCCAGATTTTGCTTCCATTTTAACAATACATGTTTCTTCCTTTATAGTTTCCACTTATTAATTTAATATTTTTTATTTAAATTAAATTCGTTAAGTATATCATGTATATTAAATGAATTATAGGGTTATAGAGTAATTCATATTTCATTTGAAATTTTTTATATCGTAACATTTATAAATAATTTTAAGGGAAATGGGGATCCATAAAAACTAAAAACATCATTATACTTATTCAATCTCCATCAAAATAAAATATATAACATCAATTTTTTTGAATAATTTGATTCGAGATTTTTGTCCACATTGAACATTTTTTATTGATGTTTCAAGTCCAAACCATGACCCATCATCATGAGTAATTTATGAGTGAAAGATGAGAGAAAAAATGTACAAATAGATTAAAAGGAAGAAAATAAGTCTACAATAGATGAAAAATGAAAACCTAAAAATTTAAAGGAATTGGAATAAATAATTATTTAATTAGGATATAATGATGTAAAGGAATTAATATTTTAGGATTAATTAATTATAAATTTAGAAATAACTAATTAATATAGATTACTGGAATAGAGTAATCCATTTTTTTGTTTGAAGTTCATCACTAAATTACTGGAATATAGTATTACAAAGACTAACAGGGTTTGCTACTCGCTTTCCCGCTAGGAAACTGGCCCAATATCAAAGGTTTAATGTCTTGAGATTACAAAATTTTTATCTTCTATATGCTAACCAAAAACTTCTACCATAATAGACACTAGACAATGGTGACCTAATGGTCAAGGCCTTATTACAATATTCACCTTGCCAATGTACATACAACAAGATGAAAAAAAAGATATCTACTATGCAAATATTTCATTCAAGAGGACTACCTGATTGGAACTACCAACCATGACCCAAGGATTCGGCATAATGTAGCACCCACCATGAATCGGTAGTGACAAATATCTAGACAAAATAATCTAACAATGAGCAACATGCCTCCATCCTTATCGCTATAAGCTTAATATAAATGCACAATATTCCAGAATTGATCCTTAGAACTGCTACATAGATTGGAGTGTCAAAATCATTGTGAACTCCTTTATTCCTTTGCACACATAAAATTCAATGTACCTATTTTCCTACAGATGGAGTGATCCGAAGGGAAGGCTGTCATAGTTCCAGAATTATGCTTTGAGTAGAAAAAAAAAGCACCCTCTTCATGATGTTGACCATAACCTATATTCTCAAAGTAATCCAACCTAATTCCCATTTATTTATGTAACTACCTACGAATGCACCGGGTGCGTGAGAGAGGAAAACACCACATTTTCACAATGCCACTCAATGAGACGACATTGACTTATAAAACAAGGGTCGACATGTTATAATTAGATTTTATCTCTGATTAGAGGCATGGTGGATGCCATTGCCAGTCCTCAAAAACATGTTCTCGAGTGCCTCTAGCCAGCATGACTTATGACCACCTCTTTACAAGGCTCTGCCAGATTCCTTATGCCTATATTGTCTTATTGTATTAGCTCAACATGGAAAAAATAGAGACTTATATGGGACTCTATAGGAGTTGTTTACGAGAAGAGATAGTTGAACCATAATGAATTAACTAGGACAACGTAAAAAATAACCCCAATTTTTTAACCATGTACAACTAAATTGAATGTTGAACCAGGAGAACATACAATTGTTGAGGGAGAAAGACCTCTAGGGAACTGCGTGGATACCTTCAAATAAGGAGCATGAAAACATCTCTTATCATGTCACTTGGCGTTTGTTACCGCTTAAAGTAGTAGGGCTCTCACAACGGGATCCTATAGAGAAAATAATAGGTTAATGGAAACAATGGAGTGATAGCCCACTGTCACCTCATGATCCAGGTGGCTCCAGACATCGTCAGAGGACCAAGAGGGCTAAAAAATGGTCAAAAATCAAACTGGTCGGATTGCTCTCTAACTAGGCTCAAGTTGAATTACTCGTCACCCTGATTCTAACGGTGAAAATGGATCTCCAATCTGAGCCCATATGGAGAATTTAGAGCGATTCAAAGTTGCGGTCAAAGTTGGGTAGTGGGCCAGGTTTAAGTGTCCCAGAAATTCACTGTCAACCGGAAGGGAATTTAGCTCTGGAAAATGGTTAAAATTGTGGCCTAGTTAAAATTCCCAATGACCCTTATTTCAATTAAAATGAAAAAATACCCATTATTGTATAAAAACCAAAAATAAATATAAAAATGAGGTTGGCAGACCACCACCCCTGCCACCCCACCACTCATTACAAAAAAACATATATTAAAAATCGGGGGGGGGGGGGTCAGTGGCCAAACCCCGACACCCCCAACTGAAGCGCAAAAATTTTCTATGTTAAGGTTATGGTGGGTCAATTTGGGGCCACATTGAGTGGACCCCACCCACCAAGCACCAGTGACCATATATATATGCATGCCACCATATAATCTGGGCCAATGGGATTTGACCCTGTGTTGGTCAAGAGGGTCAGCCCCCCCCCCCCCCGATGCGGTCGCCGAACACTAAAACAAACATATTACCAATGCTTCAAACGAAAATCCAAAATTCAATGACTATTTTGAGATGGACGGGATTTGATCCCCCCACCCCTCTCTAACCAACTACCTCAATTACCATTGCCCTAGGTGGGCTCGCTTTGTAAAAGCTACCCACCAAATCATATATAAACCCTCATCTGCATAGTGCTCAGTAGGCAGAGCAGAGGGTAGGGTGGAACCATGAGCCATGGAGAGAGTGGATCCATGCCCCTAGGAGTCTTAAGGGCATCAAAAAGATTCCCTAAGGTCCATAATGTGCTAGAGTCAGAATTTGATAAATGTTATGTCGATTTTACACCTATTGACGACATGAACTCAATGGCGATGTCTGTTTCAACAGTAGAGCTTCCAATTTTTTTTGGATATTTTCTATATTGGAGTGATAGTGTCATATTCCCAAGTGTGGACAGTCGATTGTATGCCTCTCGACACCACGAATTTGACGGTGTAGCCAGATTCAGCAGCTGAGCATCCACTTCTTCAACCGACTTCAAGGGTTGAGGTATATGCAATATTTATATCATATGTTTCTTTTATCATTTTTTGTGAGATGTCATATGTTGTTTAGATCCTTGCTTGATGTATGTTGCACGATCTATGTTTCTACTTCATGTGAGATGTATTCACCATGTATTGTTATGATCCTTATGTAACCTTGTTTAAGGGATCCTCATTGTCACCTTGTGTGAGATTATGTCATGTTGATAGGAGGCCTATTGTGAGTGATATTTCTTGTAGCGGAATGTCTCGTGGAGATAAAAGCCAATCATGTTGAGGGCATATATCCTTCTATGACATAGAACATAATCCATGTACATCATTAGCATTTCCAGCACCATATGAAGCGACCTACCCCATTTTGACGATAGGTCTGGAGACGTAGCCCAGACTACGTGAACTCCATTATCAACATCTAGTATTATTATGTTGATGATTGTTGTCTTGTTTCCTCTTGCTTAAAGCATGCATGTGTGTTATTTTAATGCTCTTTTCAGTGCAATTATAACCACACCAGAGAAATAAAAGACCATGGGTAAATCTGGTAGCTGACAGACCCGGATCAATATGGTATCAGAGTGGTGTTCCCGCTGATGTGAATTGCAAGTGTGAACAACTATTGAATTAGCATCAATGGAGGATGAAAAATACATGTATGAGGCTATGCTCAGGATGTCCAAATTTGTGGACATAATGTATGACGATTATGAGAAGAGAATAGACGAAGAAGATAAATAAAGAACAGAGAACGATGCTTCAACTACATCTTCCAGTTATTATGCATCTTCTTCATCACTTTCATCGTCTTCTCATCATTCAAATGAGGAGATCACCCAGAGTCTAGTTGGTTTCCCACTCGTTACCCCTCTATTAGATAATATATTGTGGCGTGTTATCCTTTGGAATATATTACTGCGGTGTGTAATTTTCTTGGCTAAGCATAGTGTTCTTGCATAAATGATCAAAATGTTCTCCCATTTTCCTTTAAATACTTGTTCTCATTTGAAGGTATAATTTGTGTGTGATTGGGAACGTCTAAAATAATGTTCCATAAAAATATAATTTGGTTTGTGAGGTCTGCTCACAAGGTGACTAATATATTTTATATATGAGTGTGCAAACTGTGATATATTGTAAAACAATATTGATTTTATTATAGGTTGATCATTTCGAGTTGAAATACACTCAAGCTCTTGTATTGTCTACTTTGCACAAATATTGAAAAGAGTCTTTTCGCATTTTTGTGTGTTTGGAGCCTGTAATAATATCAAGGATTTTATTGTGTGAAGTTTGTTGACTATTTTGGGGAGGTAAAGTGTTTAAAACATATGTATGATCTCTAAGTACACCTTTCAGAACTCAACAAATTGTGGGTTCAACCACATATTTTTAGGAGTACAGGAATCACACTCAGTGCAGGCATACCGTGAGAAGGTTTGCTAAGAATTTATTTCTTATTATTTCTTCAGAATTTACTTCATTTAATTTTCCTCTAGCAAATCATTCTCTTAGGTGCAATTTCATATTTCTCGCTTGGGATACCTTCTGGTTTGAGAAATTAGAATAGAGTGAGATATTTTTGTTATGCAAGTTTATGCATTTGTTTAGCACACTAGAATTTCAACACTTTACTCTTGAATGTACAAGAAACTAGAGGAGTGTCGAGATAGTGTAGGAATGTTTTGAGATCTATTTGGATTCCTTTAAGCACTCTTGTGGGATTGATTGGATTGAGACATGTGTTCTTTTGGTTCTTTTGATTATTTATCTAGTTTTAAATCTCTATTTTGAAATCTCAATTTGCTTGAAAGTTAATGAGTGAAGTAGCTAGTGTCGAGATCAATCAAGTTATTTTTCTTTAAATAAATTTGTCAAATCTAGTGTAGAAATTGAATTGATAATTTATGCATTGTTTTCTAGAAGTTAGAAGGTTGTCAATGGTTTTGCAAGATTATTATTTATTGGTTCACTTTTAATGAATGTTTTTGATTTCACAGTTGGACTGGATAATGATTGTTTTTTACAAGAAAATTTAGGTTTTTGTTTTGTAGGTTGTTGAAGTCCTTCTGTGGCATTTCCAGTGTTGCCTCTTGAAGTTTAAGGACCATGGATTGACATTAAATGTTGGTCCATTAATATACTGCATCCAAAAATGTTCACTCCTGTGCTCTCTCCCAATAATAAAAATTCATATATATACTAAATCCAAAGTAAATCATTTTCCAACAACAATCAGATTTAATGAATTTTAGTGTACAAAATAGTTGAAGATTTTTTTTTTGGTCATAGTTAGAACATTAGTATGCAAAGGATGTATATTTTGTTATATATATATATATATATATATATATATATATATATTATGGATACAAGGAAATTAAATTTCAAACTTTATATATAATTTAGGCTCGATGCAATTTGATCCGTATCTAAAATACATTTAATTAAAATAAATTAAATGAAAAATATCTGCAATTGTTTAAATTCTTTTATAAATACAATAATTCCTTCCTATTGTTAATACCGAAGGCCTTCGTGGAACTTCAAATGTGTAGAAAACGCCCAAAATAAACTCCACACATGTCATCTAAAAATTGGTCTATGGTTATTGAGTGCCTACCTTTGGCAAAGGGTACCAGAATAAGAAAATCACGAGCCAACAAATTTTCAAACAGCTGTTAGATTTGCTGGATTTTGTTGAAAGCAAAGGTAACAAGCCATATTTTCTTACACGAGGGAAGCATCGAGGTGGCGGTCTTAGGTAAGGTCGTGGTCATACCAAGATTCACAATCTCAACTCTTGAGCAAGGTTAGACATTTCATGTTTCTTCTTCAAAGTAACAATCTATATTTTGTTACCTGAGGCAAACAAAGAGAAGGTGGTTAGGTCTTGGTCGTACTAAGATTCATGATGTTAAGTGCTGAGCAAGATAAGACATTGCAGGTTTCTCAGGCCTCGCTTGAGTTTTGAGGCAATTTAGGCGTATAGACAAAACTTAATCAATGGTATTTAAGATAAATTGCTATAATATTTGTTTTAATCACACTGGAAATGAAAATAACACTCGCCATTATGGGTTGAGCCATTAAGGAATCAATCAAAGTAAACCTGTAACTGTTCAGGAAAATGATAATCAACATGGATGAATAACCACCGTACTTTAGTTGCTACTGTACATCGAGGGATAACGTTGAAATCAGTTCCAGTGCCAACTCACCAGTCCCTGTTTGATGCTCCATAAAATGTCTTTTGAGTCGTTGTGGAGATACAAACTACATATCAATGCAACTTTCAAATGACTTGAAATAGTAAACTGCGCAAGTAATAATACTATTCAAATAATACCATTCAAAGAAGAGATTAGATGGGGTTATGTTTAGATAGGGATAGTTGCATCAAAGAAGAGTTTGGATAGAGTTGTTTAGTTGAGATTAGATAGATAAATTAGTGTAGTGAATTATTTGTCAGAAAATTAATAGTGAAAAAAATTGATTTTAGATTTTAGAAATATTTAATTTGACTATAGATTTTAGGAATATTTGAGAATATGACAAATAACAATCAAATTAAATAGTTGACCTTATTACTATCCATAAAACTCTAAAATCTAGTAATTAACTAGAACAACTACTTCAAAATATGATAAATAACAACCAAATCAAACGCTTGACCTTACTACTATCCATAAAACTCCAAAATATCTTAATTAAGAGCAACAACTACCATGTAAAACAATATATACTTCCATATTCATCCATGGGTATTCCACTAAGTGAGTACTATACTTACAATGTTAACATACAAGACATCTATCCACACAAAAAAGGCTAGTGAACATTCAGTAATGGTACTCCGGAAATTTTTAAACAACATGGGAAGTTCATCAGTAACAGGGAATTAGTATTGGGTGAAAGAAAATCTCTTTACAATGCTATTTATAACACCTATGTACCACCTATCCCATTGAGAACATGGGATGCCGCATAGGGAATCAGTGTTGGGTGAAAGAAAATAGCTCGTAGAGCACAGTTATTTGCAATATCTAAGTATTCTTAATTACATTTGCCAACAACGATCATATGTTGCTTTCCCTCGATAAAAATCCAAATAGAAGTAATGAATTGTTTCACCTCACATCATGTTAAAAATCAATATAAAAATAATAATTATTATTTAGTATGAATTTATTTGAATATGATAAACAATCATATATATAAATTAGTTCAATATATCATACTATTAATTGCATTAAAAATTATTGTTTATTGATGATATTTAAAGCTTGTATTATTAGTTGAATATATCATAATATTAATTGTATTAAAAATTATTGTTTATTGATTGTATTTGAAAATTGTGTTTGTATAATGGAATTATTAATTTTCAATATAGTAAGAGATTATTTAGATTTCTTTAAGATTTTATTTATATATTCAAAATTATTAAGAAATTTGTTTTAAAACTCTCATAGTTTTGATACTTTAAGAGGTTAAAGAGTTCAATGTTATAACAAATATTTTAAAATTAAATTCTAATTTGAATGTAAGTAGGGAGTGTTAATAGAAAGTCTTTAATTTTCAAGTTTTTTAATATCACAAAAAGATAAATTCTTTCATCAATCTGTGTTTTGGTAATGGTTCAACTCAAAGTTTGTAAAAGTTAGTTTGTATTTAAGCAATGTTAATTTTATTCTTTATCTTAATTAAATTTTAAAATTACTTTTAATATATTAAATTAGGACCAATTATTTTTTTCAAATATCTCAATTTTCTTTTAATTTTTAACTTCTTACTACACTAAATTAAAATACATTATTTGGAAAAAAAAATAGTATTTTTTATTTAGATTTTCCTTCTCACCATTGCAGTTTCTCTTGAAAGCAGTTATATCTAGTTTATCTTTATCTTTGAATATTTTGTTTGATCTTTGATAATTTATTTTTTTTCTTTTCTTCCAAGTTAAGTGAAGTGTAGATTTAGATTAAGTGTAAATAATTTTTCCCATTCTTCATCAATTAAGTGATGTTTAGATTGGGGTCATCATTTAACTCCTTATTAAACTAAAGTAAAATAGATTATAATATTTGGAAAATGGACAATTTTAAATTATTTTTATTTAAATTTTTCTTTCTATTGAAATGAGTTATATCTCATTTATTCTTATCTTTGATTAGTTTGGTTAGCATTAGATAATTTGATTTTTTTTCTTGTTTCCAAGTTAGGTGGAGTGTAAGTTGACATTAGGTGTAAATCTTTTTTCCCTTCTTCATTAGTTAAGTGATGTTCAGATTGGACTCATTTTTTAACTCCTCATTATAATAAAGTGAAATACATTATGATGTTCAGAAAATTTTTCTCTCACCCTTGCTGTTTTTATTTAACTTTTCTCTCTCACAATTGTAAGTTCTCTTGAAGGGAGTTGTATCCCATTTATCATTATTTTTTATTAGTTTGGTGGAAATTAGATAATTTGAAATTTAGGTGGAGTGTAGATTGAAATGAGGTGTAAATCATTTTTTCCTCTTCTTCATCAATAAAGTGATTAGATTGGAGAGAGTTAAAATGTTTTTTTTATTTATTATTTAGGTGAAATATAATTTGAAATTAGATGTAAATTGTTTTGTTTTCTTGTAACTTAATAAAATTTAAATTAAATCCAATTATAATGATGAATAGAAAACATATTTTCTTATTAAAAAAATAATAATTTAATGCAAGTATTTCTAAAAAACTTTAACACTCATAAAAAGTGAGTCCCACATAAAATAACTAATATCCTTTACTTCATACTTATTATATATATAAACATAAATTTATAATTTTAATAAAAATTCAAATTATAAAAAAAATAATGATAAATATTAAATTTCATTTTTTTTCCAAATTATATATATATGAATGAATATAATTATAAAAAATAAATTTTTAATTAATCAATTATTTATTAATTAAAAAAAAATTAATGTTACTCGTTAATAAAATGGCAAAATCTTAATATCTGAAAGAGATTAGGTAATCTATACTATTAAAAAGGATAATTTTATAATCATCTGAATTATTCTAAAATAAAAGATGTGAATATTGTTTTACATACATATCCTCACATAATATATGCCCCTTTTATGAAAAGTTTATAATAATTCAACTCTCGTAAAAACTAGAGCTATTCATAAACAATTACATTTTTATATAGTCTTATTTCATATTCCTATTTTATTTGTTGGTGTCTGGTTGATGGTTAGGTCTTGGACCTCCTATTGTACACCTCACTGGTTCATTTTTACTATTATTTAACTTAAATTTTTTTTTAAACATTAAAAAATCATTATGACCTGAACCACTATTTTCCATATATATATATTGGTTCAAATAATAGGTCTGCAATTTAGTAATACCAAAACTATTCATTAAGGTTTTCAACTCGAAGGATTAACAGTTCCTTACAAAATATAACATAATGATGGCCCTGAAAAAGTGATAAGCCTATTTAGATTGATATAAAATAGCACACTAAGAAAATGGTTGGAATGAGAGCGGCCCTAAATAAATGGGGTTAGATTTTTCGCTCAATTATATGTTATCTTCAAATAGATAAAATGGTTCATTAGTAATATAACTAGGGGGTAATGTTGGTATCTTCCCAAATATTCCAATGGTTTTCATTGTTGTCATAGTTTATATATATGTTTTGTTTAACCAATGGTTTACCGTTGGATTAATATTTTATTTTTCTCTGCTGTAATGAAAAAGAATGCTTATTAATAAGGTTTTTTTCTAAGGTTTATATATTTTCATTTTTTAAATGAAAATAATTAGTTTTATTTAATTTTAATAATGTTGGAGTCCAATAAAAATGTTAATTTAATATTTACTTTAATTTTATATTTATATATATATATTTATTATTTTTGGGTTTATAAAAAAATTATACATTTCATTAAGTGAACTTATTTTAGGGAGTTGATTGTTAATGAAATGATGATGAATTTAATGAGAAACACACTCTTTCAAATTACATTTTTAAGAGCATGACCTCATCCAAAATCCACTTAATATTAGCATATTTGTTTTTACCAAGTAGCATAGCATACTTTTTTTGGTACATATGTTAATATAGCTAATCTAAGAAAAGGTGAAACAAATACAACTTTGTGCTCAATAGTATTCCAAATATTAGCCTTGATATTGAGATAGAATATAACAGCCCTACTTAAATAAATGTTAATGGAGAAAACTCAAGAAGATGCAATTGGTAGAGCTAAGTTGACTATAAATACAAAAACACATCCCTTTTTAAATATTATTTGTTTTGGCTAGAGCCTCTATTAGTGTTGCAAGCTCATCACACACATCCATTTTTAAAGCTTATTTATGTTGGCTAGAGGTTATATTAGTGTTGTAAGCTCATTCAATGAGTCTTATATTTGTAGAATCCTTATAGTGTGTGATGGAATATATTGGCATTTGTCACAAAATTATTCAGAAAATTAATATACATAACCAATTTCTTTCAGTACTTTTGTTGTTTGAAATTAATTATTAATTAATTTGGAAGATTTTTCATAGGACTATATTGCAATTCTTTGTAGGGAGACCCACTATATGCATAAAAATACCAAAAAAAAACTTAGGCACCTAGTTTTAAAGGCATGAAGTCCCTATTATATCACAAGTGTAGTAGCATGTGGCTAGTGTGGACCTTCTGAGCCATGAAAAGAACACCAGTACCTAATAAGAAAAACTTATGTTTGAACCCTGAGTATCACAAGCTCAAACTGAAATACTTAAGTATTGAAGCTATGAAATGTAGACTTGCCATGATCTACTATAAGATGAATTGATATCACTTAGAATGCGATTTTTGGTGTGACACATTGTACGAAACAATTTTTGTGTTGTTTTGTAGTGTATTGCACAACATATTTTTCATGTGATATCTTACAATTTTTCAAATATCCACCTTCCATGATGATTTCTCTTTATCTCATTGCATGAAATATTATCTTCATATAATACATCAAAATGAGTCTTGATGTGATGATTTTTAAGCATTTTACAAACAAGATGCATGAGATACACTCCATAATATGTTGCACCAAACTTTGTTTAAATTGTAATATATGCGTAAATATGGTTTTTCAAAATATGTCTCACTAATACTTAAACCAATATTATTTTATTGTAACACACCCAATTTGTCATTGGCAGTGGTATGTGTCACTCAATTGTTTTTCGTTACAATATACCAAGGGAAAGTTCAAAGAAAAAGTCATTTTCCATTCCCTTTTCCTGGGCATCCTTTGAATTTTAGCTTCCTTGTGACATGTCACAGTGAAAATATTTTCATGCAACATAAATTTATTGCGAAAACAAATTACATTTTCAAATTGGAAATGTTGAAGCATCAATCTTTATTACTACAACATAAATCAATTTAAGCAAATTTGTCAACCAAATTATTTGTTGGAGGTCATTTTCCCATGTGTACAATGTTCTTCAACATCTTTAAAGGGATAAAAGTCTGTTTATTCTAGTTTTAATATGTAGATCATGTTTGTAAGTTATCTAAGCCTAAGTCAATTCTAACTTCTAAATAATTTAATTATCTATAATCATAATTTTATTAGTCAATTGATTTACTTAATTACAAAATTAAAATAATTACTAAACCTCATTTAAATGATCTTCCAATAAACTTTAAGTGTTAGTTCAATTGGTCAACTCCCAATCTTTAAAGCACTTTTTTAGGCAAAGGTTCTCTAGAGTTGGCCGGAAATGATGTGAAAGTAATAGAAAAAAAAATGATCTTCAAATACTAAGAGAATTAATTAACTCAAATATTCCCAATCTTAAAGTTATTGAATTTGACATGAACATTAATAATGAGTATGATACTTCAACACAATAATTATTGAATTTTTAACTATCTAAGGTATTCCCAATTTTAAAGTTATTGAATTTGATATGATACTTCAACATAGGGATTATTGAATTTGTTTTATTATAGTATTAGATTTATTTTTAATAAATTTTCTCTTAATGTAACAGTCACCATTTACAACATAAAAAAAAAATTACATGGGTTAATTTACTACACAAACTCCTTACTTACACTCTCAATTATCATTTATCGAATCTACTTAACATAACTCAGAAATCATTTATAAGAAAATGTATTTATGAATCCATAATAGAGTATCCATATCTGCACTTGAAATTAATCATTATTTACACAATTCTTCCAAGTAAGGCTAAGGTTATACTATAGTCTGTGCTTTCCCATTCAACGAAGAGGTACTGTGATTAATGTCCGCTTTTATGGCATGATAACATTATTTATTGAGCGAATCCCATCTGAGTTAATGCTACAGTTTCTCTAGCATGGTATGGTAGTTGTAGAGGTCATGGCAATTTAATTTTTACTTCGAAAAATTCGCCTACACGATGATGTACAATACTGAACACCTGTAAAGTTTTCCACCGTTGATTTAGTAATCCCAATATCCAACGAAGCATGAATTATTTAGGGTTTCGCGAGTGTTTACCTAGCCTTGTTAATTGTTCTTCATGGTATTTCCAGAATTATTCTTTGTTTTTCTGGAGGAAAACCTTGAGCAGTCCTCCTCGCCCTGCAATAGATGATAAACTCGGCTTCTTGACTCATATTTTCTGAACGAGTAGTCAATTTGATACTGTCAGCCATAGAAATGAACCACAACTAGATAAATCTCTTTGTCACCCTCTACGTAATCATTTTTATGGCTCTTGTTAAATTTTAGAAATTTTTTGTTCACCACAAAGTTTGTTTCCTCCTCAGAGTTTAACAGGTTATAATTTTCTTTTTTTCTATTTACAGCTTTCAACAATCTTCTAGAACCGTGCGGAATTCACCTTCCCATTTCTCCATTTAGGTTCATTCAAGCGTTTACGTGGGGTCGAGCATTACCATGTGGTGGGTCTCAGCCTTCTTTTGTTCCTTGTTGCATTTCATTCTTTATTAATGTTCTACCTATTCATGCACTTAGCCATCTTACACTTTTTCCTCTCCATTGCTCTTCCAGGTGACATTTCCTCTTTTAAGACCTGAACCCTGTGAGGTAATTTTGGCTTATTTAATTTGCTGCTTCACGAATATTTATTCATGGTTTGAGGGTTTCAAGAAATATATATTTACCTTGTATAATTTTGTGCAAGTAAGCTCGTTAAATTACTAGATAGCTGCAACAGCAAGCGAGTACTGCTCCGGTCCTCACTAAATTTCTCTTCTTCAATTTACATAGGTATTCCTTCTGTGCGTAGGGCTTCGAGCTACAAACTCTTAACTTGGGTATTTTTTAAATCATTGGTCGATATCGAGCCAACCTGGTAGCTCTTGAATATTTTCACATGGCAATGCAAACATTGCATACCAGCTTTATTTTCTAGAGCTCAGCTAAAGCTTCACTGGTTACTTGTTTTTCTTGGAATGCATTTTGGTGTTTTGTAATTTAAAGAGCTTGTCTACTCTTGCAATGGACTTTGTTTTCTTGATGTATTTTGTTGAAAACTATAGAAATGGTTATTTTCAGTTATACTCTCTCTCTCTCTCTCTCTCTCTATATATATATATATATATATATATCAATTTTGTATCATTTCCAAGTTTTGAGTTACATAAGTTTTTTTTTCCAGATTTGTCCTACATATTTTCGAAGAGTTTTATTTTGGTTTAACTCTTGCAAATTTGAAAAATCTCTAAGATGTATACAGGTATCTTATTCATTTATTCGAAGGGATGGCAACGAAATTTGCTCTTATCTTTTTGCAGAGTTACAGTCTTACAGAATATTTGTATATGCTGCTTAGAAATTATTAAAATCACCTTCTTAGTTCTTATTCTGGCATGGGAGTTATTTTCCCACAGTCGTTCTATGATATTTTGTATTGAAATTCCAAAATGTTGTCAACAGATTGGGGTTTGCTGTATTAATCAACTGGATTTACCCATACTTGTTTCTTTCCACTCTAATAAGTTTTACTGTACTAGTCAACCAAACTGACTGGGCGTTCATATTTTATAGTCCGAGTATAGTTCACGAAATTTGGAATATGAGTCAAGTATTTTGGGGTCACCGAACTCTAGAATCTGGACAAGTTTCCCCATCCACCCATGTCCACGGTTTCGGTTTCAGTTTCGTACATTAATCTATAGCTCTTTTCTGTTTTTTTTCAAACATAAAGTATTTTCATAACTATCTATAGGATTGTCCCCATTTTATCTACAATACAAGAGTTATTTCCCGCGTAGATGAACATTGTAATGTCAGGGAAACCTTAAGAAAAACTTACAATAGATTTTCTACAGCAAAACATTTACTTTTCTAATCTTTAAATCTTGAATAAATGCATAACTATTAAATCCAATAACTCTAATACAACCATTTTTTTTTTAAATTCACTGACTGAAAACATTTCCAACAAACTTCTTAAAATCAAACAGCATAATTACAAAACTCTCATTTTCTCTTTAACAGAACCAATTCATTCCGTCTAGCATAAAAAATTCAACAAATTTTACTTATCTGTGATAAATTGTGGTTGTCCTCCCTACCATGTATGAGGCTATTACGTCTGCATACCCCCGTGCTCCACTCCTGGGCCAATTAGAAGGAAACAGTGCTAGGAATGGATCTCGGGACTCCGGTCCAATCCACCTTCCAAAAGTTTATAGGATAGCTGAGAGGATTTTTCACTAGTTCCACCAGCTCAGGAACTCAATCTCTCTCTGTCCTTTCTTCACTTTTTGTAGCACCTAAGTCAGAACCCCTCTTCTGTATAGGGATTTTCCTTTTATCCACAGAGGAAGAGTAACTGACCAAACTGTTTCCTTTTTAACTACTTCTCAGTTGGAATAAATTAATTTTACCATTAGTCTTTCACTTATGAAACCAATTCCATAACACATTCATTTAATAAAATTTAATCTATATTCCTAATATATTGCTTTCAAAATAACAACACTATATGTCTTAAATTCTTAACAATAAACTTAATCTTTGGTTAGCATTTAAGCCAGCTATTACAGCTTCCCCCCTGGAAGTGAACACCGTCCTCGATGTTTTCATTCTTCTCTAGTAAATAGTTCAAGGTATGCCTCCTGAACAAATCCTTCATCTTCCGAGGTAGCTTCATCCGGGCCAAAGTGCTTCCATTGCACTTTAAACTAGGTGATGGCTCATTTTTGGAACATGGTTTCTCTCTGATCTATTATACATTTAGGCTCGACTAGAAACTCGTCATCCAGTTTGACCTGCAAAAAATGAGTATGGAATCAGTTTATTCCTAAATTAAACATTTCCAATCAAGTCAAGTATTCATATCCTACCTGAATAATCTGCTAGTGGATTATGTGCTTTGGATCATGAATGTATTGTTTCAATAACGATACGTGAAAGACATTGTGCACTCGGATATGACTAGGCAAAGCCAATCGGTAAGCCATAGGTCCTACCCTTTCCAATATTTGGAAGGGGCCGCAAAACCTGGTAGCCAACTTGGCACAAGAGGCCCATCTCAATGTAATTTTCTTCGGCTTAATCCTTACATACACATGGTCCCCTACTTCAAACTCACGATAAGTTCTTTTCTTATCTGCATACACCTTTTTCCTATCTTGAGCTGCCTTCAAATTTTGCCAGATTTTTCTTACTTCTATCTCCATTTCAACTAACATGTTAGGTCCAAGCATCAGCTTGGTCTCTGGACTACTCCAATTAATAGGAGTTCTGCATTTTCGTCCATATAAAGCTTCGAACAGACTCATATTAAGAGATTCCTGATAGCCATTATTATATGCAAACTCTACTAGATGCAAATACTCCTCCCACCTAGTTGGTTGTTGCATGACATACATGCGTAGCATATCTTCTAGAATCTAAATTACCCACTCCATTTTCCCATTTGTCTATGGATGGTAAGCGGTGCTAAAATTAATCTGAGCTCCCAATCTTGTAAATAACTTCTTCCAGAATGTTGAAGTAAACTTCACATCCCTCTCAGATATGAGCGTCTTTGGGATACCATGCAATCTAAAGATATCACGCATAAATATGTTTGTTATCTGCACCATTTTATATGTGGAATGCACTGGTATAAAGTTTGTTGATTTACTTAATCGATCCACCACCACCATTATGGAGTCATTATGTTTCTTTGACCTTGGTAATCCAATGATAAATTATAAGGAGATCACCTCCCCCTTCCACTCAGGTACCGATATAGGCTGCATCAGCCCAGCTGGGTGTCGATGTTCCCCTTTCACTTTCTGGCACTCTAAACACTTGTTCAGATACTCTGCAATATCCCATCTCATACGTGGCAAGAAATGACTTTTCCTTATTGTTGTTAACATATTATGGTACCCAGGATGTCCAGAGTAGTTACTTCGATGATACACATTTAGAATCATCTCCTTTAATTCCAATCAATTTGGAATAAAAATCCTTTCCTTAAAAGTTAGTAGTTCATCTTGATTAATTTCGTAATCAATAGATTTTCCTTGTTTTCTGAACTCTTCTGCTTGTTGCCATATAAACTGGTCTTTACGATATTTCTCAGCTTCTGCTTTTATCTGCTCCAAAAATCTGCACTCAACCTGATTATAGTACAGCTCATAAACATTATGCAATTTTCTACTTAACACATCAGCTACTCTATTCTCCTTACCCTTCACATGTTGCATGTCAATGTAAAATTCGCTCAAGAAGGCATTCCACCTTGCCTGGCGAGAATTAAGGTGAGCTTGTTAAAATAGTTGGTTAAGCTACTATGATCAGTTTTGAGTACAAATCCTTTTCCAATCAAATAGTGCCTCCATACACGGAGTGCATGCACCACTGCTATCAGCTCCAAATCATAAGTTGATTACCGCTGCTCATGCTCCTTTAATTTTCGTGATTCATAAGCAACTAATTTACCTTCTTCTGAAAGAATCGCCCCAACTCCTTCCTTGCATGCATCTGTGCAGAATTTAAACTCTTTATTAGGATCAACTACCCATAAAACCAGAGCTGTAGTCAATAACTGCTTCAGCTTTTCAAAATTGTCCTGACATTCCTTTGTCCATTTAAATATTTTTCCTTTTCTTTGTAAGGAAGTAATTGGAAAGGAAATTTTTGAAAAACCTTCAATGAACCGCTGGTAATAACCAGCTAATCCCATAAAGGATCGAATGTCTACCACGCTCTGAGCTACCTTCCATTCCATAATCGTTCTAATTTTCTCAGGGTCCACTACAATACCTTCAGCAGAAATAACATGTCCAAGGTATTGTATTTCTTCCTTGAAGAAATCACACTTGCTGAACTTAGAGTATAGTTGATGCTTTCTTAACACTTCCATCACTAACCACGAGTGTTCTTTGTGTTCCTCTGCATTCTTAGAATAGAACAAAATTTCATCAATAAATATTAACACAAAATTATCCAGATAGGGGTGAAATACACAATGCATTAACCTCATAAATGTTGTTGGTGCATTGCTCAACCCGAAAGGCAACACCACAAATTCATAGTGTATGTACCTTGTATGAAAAGAAGTTTTATGTATGTCTTCATCCTTTATTTGGATCTGATGGTATCCCGACCTTAAATCTATCTTTGAAAATATTATCACTCCCTTCACCTGATCGAACAGATCATTAATTCGTGGTAGAGGATATCTGTTTTTAACTGTCAATTTATTAAGCAAGCGGTAATTAATGCACATTCACATGGTTCCATCTTTCTTATTCAAAAACAACACAGGTGCTCCCTAAGGGGATACACTTGGTCGAATGTACCCTTTATCTAGCAATTCCTGTAACTACATCTTTAATTCAGTTAATTCAGGTACACTCATTCGATAGGGTGCCCTTAAAATTGGTGATGCTCCAAGTATAAATTCAATGGTAAAATCTATGTCCCTTCTAGGTGGTAAGCCTAGTATTTCCTCTGGAAATGCATCTATAAACTCCTGTATTATAGGTATATTTTCCAACATTGGAGCCTTTTCTTTAGAATTGGTAAAGCCCATTTTTATGGCATATAACTGACATCCCTTCCTTATGTACTTTCCCATTTGAGATGTTGTGACTGGACGCAGCTGTAAAGGTTTCTTTATGCATTGAATTTCCCTGGCGGGTTCCATCCTTCATTCTGTAGTAGATGATCTTTTCTTTAGAGTCTACTAACGTCTCATGCTTCTCCAACCAGTCCATGCTAGGTAACACATCATAATAACCCAGAGGTAATATAGTCAGGTGCACAGTTAGTTGTTGTTCACTAATTTCTAGTGCATAGTTCGGTATTTTGACACTAAATTTCCTCTTTGTTCCTGTGGCTAACTGTACCAGCCATGGATTTCTGAATTTTTGACTCTGTAATTTACAATTTTCTACTAATTTGGGACTTATATAGCTTAAACTTTCACATGGGTCTACCAAAATAGAAACAGGCTGAGATAGTAATTTACCTTCTAATTCTATCATTTTCGGTTGATAATCTGCCTGCCGATCTTCCAGGGTTGCGTTAATTCTAGGTATATTTCCGACTACATCTCCCACTATTGAAGCTTCTTGTAAATTAGTAACTGCTTCGCTTCTCCATCGCTGTGGACAGTTTCTGTAGTAGTGTGCTTCTCCACACCCCCAGCACTGTAGCGGTGGCTTCTGATTTTGTGCTTGTTCCGGTTTGTTGGAAGCTTCCGTGGGTTTATCTTTTGCATGCCACCTTATTCTTTGATGATTTCTTCCAAACTGTTTGCTGCCTAAGCTTCTGGCAACACTCTTGAAATTTTTGGTTCTATTTTTCTTGAAAACAAAACTATTCTTATTTTCTTTCTTTGTGTGCCAATTTTTTCCCTACTCACCTTTTTCTTTAGCTTTTTAGTAACACATTCTGGCCTTTCTAATTACCTCGTCCATAGTCCTACGATTTACAAACTCAATACGTTCCTTCATATGAATCCGAAAACTACTCAGAAACTGTTGTACTTTTGCCTTTTCATCCCTTATATAAGGAACATAATGCAATAAGGAGGTAAACTTAGTGATTTATTCATCCATTGTCATTTGTCCCAACTTTAAATCATGAAACTCCCTAGATTTTTCGTCATAGAAGCGTTTAGTTAAGTATTTATCTTTAAAATATTGCTGAAACGAATCCCAAGTCACATCTTGGTCATCTTCACTATGGACATTTTTCACCTCCTGCCACCATAGGGTGGCTTTCTCCCTTAACTGATAGATAGCTAATCTGGCTTTAAGATTACCGATGTATTCATACACTTGGAAAAACTTATTCATGTTTATCGGCCATGCCTCAGCTACTTCCTCTTCTACACCATCAAACGTAGGAGGCTTTATTTTTCGAAATTCACCTTGTAACTCCAATTTCTGTCTCTTAACCTCTTTCTGATCTGATACATTATCTGACTCAACCTCATTGTAGTTTTTATTTCTGTTACTCCGGTGAGACTGACTTCTTTCCATTCTGTCAGTGTCATGGTCTCTTGTCTATTGTTCATTCCTTTCCTGAAACTCCCTATCAATTCTTGGCTTCTCAATTCCTTGATTTTGTTTGTCGGAGAGACTTTTTAATATCATCTCCTGTTCTTGCATCAAACTCGCATTATCATTTCACACCCTCTCCATTTCCTCTTGTAATTTTTGTACTGTAGTCAACAAAATGTGGGGTTGGTGCTACTGCTCCTGTAGAAGTATGCTTGTTTGCTAGTGTTGATCCACACTCAGCTGCACCCACATTTTTGGATTCATCTCAGATCTGGGTTGGTTTTCACCGGTGTTCTATGATGGCTTCTGTGTTTAACCTCTTCTCATATTTTATCCTGTTACAATTTTCTTCTTTCTCTATGCATCAGTTTATACACAGTTTGAAAATGTTAGTTGACCCATAGGGTCCCAGCATGTAAACGCTGCTCTGATACCACTTGTAACAGTCACCATTTACAACATTAAAAAAAAAATTACATGGGTTAAATTACTACACAAACTCCTTACTTACACTCTCAATTATCGTTTAACGAATCTGCTTAACATAACTCGGAGATCATTTATAAGAAAATCTATTTTTGAATCCATAATAGAGTATCCATATTTGCACTTGAAATTAATCATTATTTACACAATTCTTGCAAGTAAGACTACGGTTATACTATAGTCTGTGCTTTCCCATTCGACGAGGAGGTACTATGGTTAATGTTTGCTTTTATGCCATGATAGCATTGTTTATTAAGCGAATCCCATCTGAGTTAATGCTACAGTTTCTCTAGCATAGTATGGCAGCTGTAGACGTCATGGAAATTTAATTTTTACTTCGAAAAATCCGCCTAGATGATGATGTACAGTATTGAACACCCGTAAATTTTTTCGCCATTGATTTAGTAATCCTAATATCCAACGGAGCACGGATTATTTAGGGTTTGGAAAGTGTTGACCTCGCCTTGTTAATTGTTCTTCATGGTATTTTTGGCATTTTTATTTTCTTTTCCGAAGGAAAACCTTGAACAGTCCTCCTCGCCTTGAAACAGATGATAAACTTGGCTTCTTGAGTCATATTTTCTGAACGAGTACTCAATTTCCTACTGTCGGTCGTAGAACTGAACCACAACTGGGTAAATCTCCCTGCGGCCCTCCACATAATCATTCTTATGGCTTTGGTTAAATTTTAGAAATTTTTTATTCACCGTAAAGTTTGTTTCCTCCTCAGAGTTTAACAGGTTATAATTTTATTTTTTTCTATTTTTAACTTTCAACAATCTTCTAGAACCGCACGGAATTCACCTTCCCATTTCTCCATTGAGGTTCAGTCAAGCGTTTACATGGGGTTAAGCGTTGGCATGTGGTGGGTCTTAGCCTTCTTCTGTTCCTTGTTGCATTAAGTTCTTTATTAAAATTATACCTATTCATAAAATCAACCATCTTACGGGTTTTCCTCTCCATTGCTCTTGCAGGTGGCGTTTCCTCTATTAACACCTGAACCCTATGAGGTAAGTTTGGGTTATTTAATTCGCTGCTTCACGAATCTTTATTCATGATTTTAGGGTTTCAAGAAATATATATATTCACCTCGTATAATTTGTGCAGATAATCTGGTTAAATTATTGGATAGCTGCAACAACAAGCGAGTACTGCTTCGGTTCTCACTAAATTGCTCTTCTTCATTTTACACAAGTATTCCTTTTGTGTGTAGGGCTTTGAACAACAGAATCTTAACTTGGGTCTTGGGTCCACGTTTTGAGTTATATAAGTTTTTTTTCCAGATTTTTCCTACATATTTTCGAAGAGTTTTATTTTGGTTTGACTCTTGCAAATTCACAAACTCTCTGAGCTGTCTATAGGTATCTTATTCATTTATTCTAAGGGATAGCAACGAATTTTTCTCTTATCTTTCTACATAGTTACAGTCTTACAGAATATTTGTATATGCTGCTTAGAAATTATTTAAATCATCTTCTTAGTTCTTATTCTCCCATGGGAGTTATTTTCCCAAAGTCCTTCTATGATGTTTTGTATTGCAATTCCATAATGCTGTCAACACATTGGGGTTTGTAATTAACTTGATTTACCCATACTAGTTTCTTTCCACTGTAATAAGTTTTATTGTAGTAGTCAACCGGACCGACTGCGCTTTATTTTATAGTCCGAGTATAGTTCATGAAATCTGGAACATGAGTCCATTATTCTGGGGTCACCGAACTCTAGAATCTGGACATGTTTCCCCATCCACCCATGTCCACGGTTTCAGTTTTAGTTCGTACATTAATCTATATCCATTTTCTGTTTTTTTTTTTTCAAACATAAAGGATTTTCATAGCTATTTGTAGGATTGTTCCCATTTTATCTACAATACCAGAGTTATTTCCTGCGTAGATAAATATTGTAATTTCATGGAAACCTTAAGCAAAACTTACAGTAGAATTTCTACAAACAAACAATTTCTTTTCTAATCTATAAATCTTGAATAAATGCATAACTATTAAATCCAATAGTTCTAAGACAACCATTTTTTTTAAAAAATCACTGAAAACATTTCCAACAAACTTCTTAAAATCAAATAACATCAGTAAAAAACTCTCATTTTTTGTTTAATAGAACCAATTCATTCCATCTACCATCAAAACTTCAGCAAAGTTTACTTATCTGTGATAAACTATGGTTTTCCTCCCTACCATGTATGAGCCTATTACGTCCTCATACCACCATTTCTCCACTCCTAAGCCAAGTAGAAGGAAACAGTGCTAGGAACGGATCTCGAGACTCTGGTCCAATCCACCTTCCAGAAGTTTATAGGATAGCGGAGAGGATTTTCCACTGGTTCCACCAGCTCGAAAAATCAATCTCTCTTTGTCCTTTCTTCACTTTTTTGCAGCACCTAAGTGAGAACCCCTCTTCCTCACAAGGATTTTCCTTTTATCCATAGAGGAAGAGTAATTCAAAAAAATGTTTCCTTTTTAACTACTTCTTAGCTGGAATAAATTAATTTTACCATCAGTCTTTCACTTATGGAACCAATTCCATAACAAATTTATTTAATCAAATTTAATCTCTATTCATAATATATTGTTTTTAAAATAATAATAATAAATGTCTTAAAGTCTTAACAATAAACTTAATCTTTGGTTAGCATTTAAGCACACTTAAATATTATTTTTAAATATTTATGGCCATTATTATTATCGTTGTTAACTTATTTACTTAAAGTTATAAATTATAGTTATTGTTTTCAATGTTGTTAGCTTATTTATTAAAAATTAAAAATTATAGTTATTGTTTTCAATTTGGATTTTACATAATCATATTAAAATTGAGTTAATAATTTTGTTGGATGAATTGAGAATATAATAAAGAAGATAAGGTGATTAATTATTTTGACTTTTCAACTAAATCTATTGTAGAGACAAACACTTGTTGTGATTATTATTGAGCCTAAAGGCACTTTACAAATTAGTATGGAATAAATAGAAATAATGTTATAGTGTGATTAAATAAATGTCAACATTTAAATATTAACTCAATAAAAAATGCATAATATGCATATCATATTAAAATAAATTTAAATAATAATGATTCTAATTTTTTTAATGTAACATTAAGTGATAGCATCTCTCATACACTAAAATCTAAACGAAACTGTACAATAATTATTTTAAAATAATATATATTTCAATTTATATAATATTATTTAATTTATTATAAAATAATTAATATTTATCATAATAATTTGCAAAATCTTTTTTCATAACTTTCCACCTTCGTTAAACTTCGAATGTATAAAAACATACATTTTCCCATTTAAATTAAGATATTACATTGTACAACCCTATAAACAAATGCCTTTTCAAGTTGTTGAAAGTATATTAAGCTATGTTATCTCACTAGACATATACTACTTCACAACAGTTAATTTCTTGTAATCCAAAAAAATATATTGAAAATATATATGACCCCGTATCAAATCCGAGTACCTTTACCTCTGCCGGCGATTTTCCATGCATGAATTACACTTATCACAAGGACACCTAATTTTTTTTAATGTTTCCTATGGTACGTATAGCCAAAATATTTATAAAGCTGGTACGGATGACGCCAAAACGGTCTGATTCCTCCGTACGTGGTTTGTACATTTATTTATTTAGAGACAAAATGAAGTGAGCTGGTGCAAAGCGTGATGTTTTGTTTGAAATGTGTTTACAAGTGCATCAATAACGCTAACACGTCCATGCACGTTGGCCTTGCTTATGACAACCAGCGGTACACAAATTTAGGCAACTATTATCCACAAATTTATTGTGTTCCTTGAGTCTTTTAAGTTACCGACCGGAGTTTATACCAGTGTAATATTTTTAGCTTTATAAAGTATAAAAGTTAGCTAGTATCAGATTAGTACAGTGAATCACATTTTAAAAAATAGTAAAAACGTAATAGATTAATACAGTGAATTACATAAATTAAATTAATATTGAAGATGTACATCAGATTGGTACAGTGATTCACATAAAAAAAAATTAATACATAGATCAGTTCATAAATCTGATATCTACTTGCAAAGTTACAAATATCTAATTGAAACAATTTTCATATTTATCTTCATACTTCATATTTGGTTTTCTTGTATCAGGTTTGGAATTTTCAAATTTACAAGGCTTTTGTATTCCTTTTTAAATTTGGAATTTCAAATTTATCTTAAGTATAAATTTGACAAAATGTAATGTTTTTTTATACTAATAAAAATAATTTAGAAATAGCCATCTATAAATTCCCTGGAACCATGAATTATTTTGAGGCTCACGTGATTTGTATCATGGAAATTAAATTTGGGAGCGGGACAATAAGTTTCGAAGGTTCTATCTTATTTTTTTTATTTTATTTTTTTGTCTGTGATTTTCCATGTTTAACATGTGGCTTAAGAAGAAGTCAATCTGGGATCTCACCCTGCCGATTCTACTCAGCTTGGGCAGCACCAGCATGCATGACTCCTCCCCTAGCACATGGCATAACCACCCCTAGTGAGGTTTGATCTTATCCTCAATGGGTTGTGCTAACTGACTTCACATCTTATTTTAAATTTTAATTTACATTGAAAAAATTAAAAAATTATATAATATGAAGGTTAATTTTTATAGGTTTAGTTTAATTCTTAGACGAAATACACTTTTTCACCAGCAAAACAATTTGAAGAAAGAATGTGCTTTTTTGTTATTTAAAATGCATTTTTTAATACATAAATGGATTCAACAACATGAAAAAACCATGGGCACTAAAATTTAATAGATTAAACAACTTAAACTTAAATTTTTAAAAATGTCTGACAAATTTTAGTTAAAATTAACTAAAAAATATGGTAAAAAAAATAATTTCCTTTAGAAATTAAACTAAACCTATATATATTATTCATATATTTATTTATAAAAATAATTAACTATAAATAATAAAAAATATACGAAATATTGAGTGTTTTTTGTAGTGCATTATATTAGATATCATTTTTTGGGATTCCACTGGGCTAAGTTTGCAGTAATCTAACTAAGTCATTCATCTATGAGCATTTCCATAAGATCGTACGAAGCATTTACATTGTCTTTTTGTTTATTTATAATTGCTTAATGAAAAATATATTTTTCTAAATTTTAAAAATATGATATAAAAATGAAAAATATATTTTCCATAGTGTAAAATTAAAAAATATATTTTATAAATTTCAAAATTTATAATAAAAATAATATTATTAATTTTTATTTTAAAAATTATTTATTTATATTATTAAAATATATATATATATATATATATATATATATATATATAAAATCAAAGTTACCAAATTCACTAGTATTGGGAAATTCGATTCTTATACCTAATAGGCTGAAAAAAAAATGATTCTATCGTCTCCCTTTCGATTCTTATACCTAATAGTCTGAAAAAAAGCATGATTCTATCGTCTCCCTTTCAGATTTTATGGGATATCCACATGCGTTGATCGGTGACCACGATAGCCAAAATAAATGGCCGTCGGATAGTAGCTTTTTGTTTTTCAATTTCATTGTTGCATTATAAGGGTTTAGAAAGTTGAAAAAGCAAGAAAAGGAAGAATAATTTTGAAGAAAGTTGAATTTGTTTTGTGAAGTTAATTAATAAATTTGATGAATAATTGAAATTTTAAATATATTGAAATTAGAAAAAAATTTATATAATTTTAATAAAAAATTAAAATATATATTAATTATCAAATAAATTTAAATAGATTTTAAAATTAAAGAGTGGTTTTATGCTAAAGTTCTGTGTTTTGAAAGTAAGATGAATTTTGAAAGGAAAAATGAAATATGATTTTTACTTTATTTGAATTTGATAATAATGTTTTAAATTATTTATTTTTTAAATTATTTAAATAACTGGTAAACAATGTTTTTCTACAAATCAATTATCCTAATAACTAGTAAACAATGTTTTTCTATAATTATCCTTTACCGTCTAATTGTAAAGATGTGATCGAATTGTTAGGCGAAATGATGTGATTTGAGCAAAACTATATACACCTGAAAATTGCTTTATAGGGTACGCATGTGTTTGATGATGCGATGGTTTACCTGAGAATACCATTGACTACGGCATTGAGGACCTTACCCTCTCTGACCATCCTCAGGTACGATCAGTGACGAAAGGTGGATTAAAAATACATAAAAGTTCACGAAGAGGCGAACTACATCCAGTTGGTCTGACTGACTGGCTGCCCTTGGTCGGAGAGCGACTTTTCCATTATTTTCCAAGGGGATGACTTCTCAGTTCTCAGAGAGTTGGTGATACAACAGGAAGCATTAAAATTTTTGTCTTGCTAACAATAAATATTTCCTGTGGCAGCGACCAACTTTTCTGCCAAGGCTGAGGCACTTCCGATTCCCTTGTGACTGTTTTACAGCGATAGAAATGGTCGCTGCCTAGGTTTACATGTTGGTCATGGTTCTTAAGATGTTGGGTTGTTTTATAAAAGTGTAGATATTTTGTTTTTATTTTTAATTATTTTTTAAAATGTATTTTTAATATATAAATAAATTTATTATTATTATTATTATATAATTTTAATTTGTAATTATAAAAAAAAAAAATCTTAAAATTTAATTATATATTATTAAAACAAATAAATAAAATATATCATTATATTTTTTATTTCTATTAAAAATTATATATGGTTAATTATTATTAAATTATATTTTAATTTTAATGAATGTGTGAAATGATGTTTATTTTAATTTCTAAGAACCAAACTTTTTAAGATGTAATATTTTCTAGCTAGTGCAAAACATAAAGATATTTATAAGTTTGGTAAAACTAGCATTAAGGTTTTATATTGGTTTTGAACAATACATTAAAAACAACATGACAACATGTTTAACTATGAGAAATTTTTATTTTTACTTTTTTTTTATATATATATATATATATATATATATATATATATATATATATATATATATAGTTTTCTTTATATATAATTAATATATTTTTAAATGTTCTCTATATATTATTCAATTTTTTAATATATATATATATTTGTTTTATTATTAATAACTTTTAAATGTTCTATATTAAATATTGAAAAATTACAAATCTTCCATATATTTATCATTATTTCAAATTATTAATATTAATTTTTTTTTCCACATTTTGATTAATTGTAAGATCCATTTATAGCTATCACAATAAAGTAAAAAAAAAATTGTGAGTGTTTTTGATAAAAGAAAGGAAAACTTATTACATTACATATTAACAAGAGGTACCTTGAACCATTATTTTGTAATGGCACACTATACAACAATCTCGGCTATTAATTAGGCCTTACAACAAATTTATGGTTCTAATGTGTTTTATCACAATGCATTTGGTTATAACCTAAGGTTTCTTTTGGTACACTTTAATCACACATCTTATTGCTATGATGACGCTTTAATTGTTATGGTACATTAACCCTGATCCCAGTGGGGTGCGTGGCAATAGCTATACACTAGTACCCAACCTAATCGCGCAAGCTCTAATGTAACATCGCTAAAAAACCACGTAACTAATAAATAAATATTAATTAAAACTTTTATCAGGAACCGGTAAGTTTAACGAATTCTTGATAATGACCTGTGCATTCATTAGTTACCGGGGGTCTTGGGAGAGGTTTTGGATGGGTGGGGAAGTTAACAATTTTTGGGAGTTTCGATCTAGGGAATGAAGCTTCATTTCCTAACCACATGGAATGGGGGACAAGATTCTTCTCATGGACTCCATGGCATTTAATGGCAGATAATCGCAAAATTAGATAAGTGTAACTTCTGAAGATGTAAGATGGTGTATGTCCGAATCTATGCGGGTAATGCAAAATGATTTAGCTGCGGAGATTTGAGGGATGAATGCATGATTAGGGAAGAAATCTTGTTTACGATGTTAGAGTGTGAAGCTGTTTCTGGCCTAAGACCATTGCTAATTTGTTGCAAGAATCATATGGCATGGCAGGGCGTGGAAGGGAGCCAATGTTCAAAACCAAAATTTTGAATTTCACGCAATAAAATAATGCTGCCGTAATAATTTGACCGTTCTCCTTGGTAGTCATCGCATAATTCTTGATGCTGCCAATCGTAATTTAAAAAAACAGCGGCCTTCCAAATCTTGGAATACCAAAAGGAATGGAGTTTTCTCTTGACTATAGAAGGAGTTGGAGTTTTCTCTTGACTACAAAAGGTATTGATGAGATACATTTTACTAAGAGATAAATAACTACATTCTCTTTTTTAGAAGCATAGGTAGGTCTTGACAATATTTGAATTATATCACGTTGTTGTGCTTTGTTACATATGTCATTCTTGCATGGAAATATTAAGAGAACATGATATATTTATAGAAATCAATATAGCTGTAAATACATCTAGTTGCATGCGGTAATGAAAAATACATATTAATGATATGGAATCCATGAAGCTGAATGCACGTGAACATTACATAAAAATAAGATAAAGAAAATATATGTACATGCAAATAGATAAAAGATAAATTTTCTTGTCTTTATATATATACACGCATCGAATGCAAGAAAAGAATAACCATTTCTTTAGGAAAACTCATGTTGATTCCTTCTTCTTGAGAAGATGATGTGCATTGAATTAAACCTAATTATGTTAGGAAAAAAACACATGTTGCATGCACCAAGTGGGTAGTTATTGCAATATAGAGAATATGTTTTCAATATGTATATATGTACAATAACCATGTTGTGAATATGTATATATACATTAACCATGTTGTGAATAGGTATATATAGTTTACCATGGTGTTGGTAAATATTAGTTATTTAATAAATCCATGGATAGTTTACCATGGTGTGACTACTTTTATGTTATCATGATTATGATGTTAGTTTCTTTCGGAATAAGATCATGTATATGCATGCAATTATTTGTATTAGATTTCATTGAAAAGGATATACATTTGTATGTGGGAAATGATAGCATGTTTAGTTAGCCTACATTGGGAAATATTCTTTGGAAAACAAGATGTATTACATGCATAAAACCCATATAACTGTGTTTTCTTCCTTGTAATATACAAATGGGTAATGTTGGTATAATATTTGGAGAATAAGACATGTATTCTTATGCTTTATTCCATTATTTTATGGAAAAGAAACCATGTTTTTGCATGCCTGTTATGTTATATTTCCTTTGAAAGGAAACATGTGTTTGCATGCTCTATTGTGTTAAGTATTCTTTTGGGAAATTGTTTTAGAAACTTTTTGCATTGTATGCATAGGAACAACATTCATCATGTTAGCTTTAGCACCAAAAGTAATAGCTGAAGGGTTGGATTCTTTTGCTAAAGTTTAAGTAACACGAATGCACCTTGTGTCATTTTACATTGAAGGAATTCCTGGACAATGGTAGTGTATTGTCTTGTATGAATGTGAGCGTGTGTGAGAAGTGTCATAATCATGTGGAAACTATTTGACATGAATTGATAATTACTTGTTCACACTAAGGTAGAGATGTTAGAAGAAAGCACGTTGTGATATTGTAATCACATCTCATGTATGAACATGAATAAGTGTTAAAGGATGACTTAAATATTGATTATTTAATTGATTAAGGCTTTATCTCATCATGATATAAAATCTTGTTGATGACATCAATGACAGGAAATGATGGTGACTTATGAGAAGGAAGTATTATGCTTAACCTGGTGGCAGGTAAATTAGTAATGGTTCATGCCGACAGGTGCGAGCTGTAAGATGGTCCATTATACAATGGTACATTGTAGGTACATCCATGCCACGAAGATATGAAGATGTGAAGACTAGAGGGTAAATGCTATCATATTTATTGTAATGGCTTTAAGCTAGATATTTGTATATTTCCTTGTAAGATATATAAATGATGGTTAAGGGATGGTATCCCTTATAAGCCATTGAGTGAGGGTTGAACACCCTCATGAGCGTTTAATAATAAAATTAAACGTTTGCTGGTTTTCACCCTACGGGGTTTCTAGGGTATATTGGTGTTCAATGATGTGATTGATTATTGTATCAAGATGATGATGTTGATTCCTTTCTTGTTGTGATGTTCATAATGTCAAGTATTTGATGACTGCAAGAATGATGAAATGAATGCAACGTTACATCATACAATATTATGTTAATGTACTACAATAGAGGTGCTTAATGGTTAAGCAATTTACTATTCTTATACTAAAGTTACTCTATGAACTGGTGAACATTCTATCTAATGATGAGTAAGGAATATTTAATAGTGATTTGGATAGTAACCCGTGGGTAACTTGTATAAAAAAATTAACTCCTTGCATTTCCATGTGAGGTTATCGGTGTATGTTACAAGTGGTATCAGAGCTAAAGGTTGTAGTATTGGCACCTTTTGGGATTTGTTAAGCGAAAATAAATTGAGGTATGCTACTAATGGACATCAGCTAAGGCATGATTCTAGAAATGTACATATTGATTGAAATATGATTCTAAAAATCTACATATTGAATGATATATGCAGTAGTCTACTCTTGACATGAGATGTGTGATTCATGTTTATAACTACATTGAAGAGAAAAAAGTAATAAATGTTGTTGCAAAACAGTTTTCATAACATTGGAATCCTGTTGAGGATGAAAGACAATAAATCCTTTGTTGTACTTATGAACAACCTGGGTTCTCACGAGTGAAAGTGAGAAGACAATAAAACCTTTGTTGTATTTATGAACAACACAGTACTCATTAGTGAAAGTGAGAGTCGTTTATTAACAATGGTTATATGACATATTACTCATACATTTAGTGAACATAACTAATGTTACCATGCACTACATGAAAAAAATGAATGTGTATAGTGATGGTGTGTGAAACTAATGCATGAATGCAAAAGATGAGGAAAGTCCTTGAATAGGATGATAGAATGTTTTAAAATTAGATTGAATAAAGCATTTTAGATGTTAAAAATACATAATGAGTCAAGTTGTGAGATTTGAATATAATGAATAGTTGAATGGATAGTTTTTGAATGAGTTGTCATGGATGCATTAAGATTATTAATGGCATTGAATGACTAGTTTTTGAATGAGTCGTCACGGATGCATTAAGATTATTAGTGGCATTGAATGACTAGTTTTTGAATGAGTCATGTCATGGATGTATTAAGATTATTAATACCATTGATTAATTAGTGTGGTATGACTAACTAGTAAAACCTATATGCATGAATGGGTTTTTTATTAAAGGTTACTATAAGTCGTGAACAAGTAGTTACTTCATGTGTCAGACTGTTGGTAACAATACACTAATGGAATTGGAGAATATTGGACTGTTACCATGGGACTGTTACCCTAATCATTATTGATATATACACATTAATGAATATTTGTATATAATCGTATGCATGACAACATTGTATGCATGAAACTACAATTATTTTGAAAGTGAATATTTTTCTTAACAATGCGTATTTACAATTAGCATTGTTGCTTATAGTAGGCATGGGTAGCTTAATGACAACAGAAAACCTATGAAGTAAAAACATTGCAAACATTGCAATGCGAATTGCAACAGTAAATGTTAAAGTATCATGTTATAATGTGCATGATTGTGATTATTTGGGGAATAATAATATATAACACATGTATGTTATTCATGTTCCTTGTTAATCTATATATCATCAAACCTAGGTGGAGGGTCAAGTATGATGTATGAGGTACATAAAGTTTCTTTTTCTTTATGTATAATGTGCATAAAGTTCATTATTTAATTTACTATGGGAAAACATGCTAAAAGAGAAATTTAACATGCCAGACAGTTGTCAAAAATTGTGATAGGCTAGAAGACCTTAGGTTGACGGTGATTTGCTGCCCGAAGGGGTTGATGGCACTTACTTTCTTGGATTTCCTCTCCCTAGAGATATATGATCTCAGTAGGAAAGAGAGTTGGCCAAGATGGTGAAGGGGAAAAATCTGAGGCAACTCTATTGATTTTGGAGCATGTTTGAGGTGGCCCAAAATTCCTCATAGACAGGATGCTGTAAGAGGAATAGGCATGATGTTGCCAAGAGGAATCCATGCTGGACCTGGAATGGTATTTTGTCAAATGACTGTCTCAATGTGAAAATGACTCGATTCGGTTGTAGACACCAACTCCCATGGGTTGGGAGGAGCATTTTGTTAACCATTGTGGTTCTCATAACAGAATAACTTAAGTAATCATTTATGTGTTATATTAAAATGCATTTTTATATGATTGTGTAAATATCTTATGTAGATATTAAGAGGAAAGGTGCTTAGCGCTCAGAAAATGAATTACTGAATGTATAAGTTCATTTATTTTATTACTAATTTGTTGAATGTCTTAGCAGAGGCAAGGATATGCCCATGGTGCATTAATTGACCATTGGTACGATTAGAGAGCTAGGTGCTCTCTGAGTACTTTTTGAAGTACTGTGTGGATGTATTCAGTAGGAGCTAAGACAATGTGCACGTGATGCATTGATTAGAGGGTTGGTGCTCTCTGAGCACTTGTGGAAGTACTCTGATTAAAACATCTCTTAATATTGCATGAATGTTTGATAGTTGCAAGTATTTCATTTGATTGAAACTATGTGACTAATGTGATTGAATTTTTTAGTCATAAATTACAGGCTCTTTCGAGGGAGTGTTGATGGGTTGTTCAACCATTTTGAGAGAGTTTGTGTAAAATCCATCATTACTTCCAATAGTAATTGGTAAGTAATGGTAAGTTGGTATAGTATTTTTTTTATATTTTTATGAATTTGAATAATGGATAAGTGAATAAAAATGGAAATGGAATATTTTTTTATGCTATACATGCTTATGACTATGGATAAGAACATTCTTGTTTCAATCAGTGGCATTTAAGGAAAAGAAAATGTTTCATTGTGAAGGGGAAGGACCTCCTTTGGGTTGTTTATATTATCATATCATGAGTATAAGCTTTAATTTCAGCAAGAGAAGCACACCGAGGATGGTGTTCTCTTAAGGGGGGAGTACGTAACATCCCTAAAAAAAACACGTAACTAATAAATCAATATTAATTAAAACTTTTATCAAGAACTGGTAAGTTTAATGAATTCTTGATAACGACCTGTGCATTCGTTATTTACTAGGGGTCTTGGGAGAGGTTTTGGACGGGTGGGGAAGTTAACAGTTTTTGGGAGTTTTGATCTGGGGAATAAAGCTTCATTTCCTAACCACATGGAACGGGGGACAAGAATCTTCTCATGGACTCCACGACATTTAATGGCAGATAACCGCAAAATTAGATGAAGCCTAACTTTCGACGATGTAAGATGGTGTATGTCTGAGTCTATGCTGGTAATGGAAATTGATTTAGTTGTGGAGATTTGAGGGATGAATGCATGATCAGGGAAGAAATATTGTTTACGATGTTAGAGTGAAAAGTTGTTTCTAGCCTGAGAGCATTTCTAATTTGTTGCAAGGATAATATGGCATGATAGGGCATGGAAGGGAGCCGATGTTCAAAAACAAAGGATCGAATTTCACACAATAAAATAATGTTGCCGTAATAATTTGACCATTCTCCTTGGTACTCATCGCATAATTCTTGATTCTGCCAATCATAATTAAAAAAAAAAATGGCAGCCTTCCAAATCTTGGAATACCGAAAGGAATGGAGTTTTCTCTTCACTACAGAAGGTATTGAAGAGATACATTTTACTAAGAGATAAGTAACTACATTCTCTTTTTTAGAGGCATAGGTAACTTTTGACAATCTTTGAAATATATCATGTTGTTGTGCTTTGTTACATATGTCATTCTTGCATGGAAATATTAAGAGAACATGGTATATTTATGGAAATCAATATAGCTATATATACGTATAGTTGCATGCAGTAATGAAGGATACATATTAATGATATGGAATCCATGAAGTTGAATGCACGCGAATGTTGCTTAAAAATAACATAAAGAAAATATATGTACATGTAAATAGATAAAAGATAAATTTTCTTGTCTTTATATATATACACGCATCGTATGCAAGAAAAGAATAACCATTTCTTTCAGAAAACTTCATGTTGATTCCTTCTTCTTGAGAAGATGATGTGCATTGAATTAAACGTAATTGTGTTAGGAAAAAATACATGTTGCATGCACCAAGTGGGTAGTTATTGCAATATAGAGAATATGTTGTGAATATGTATGTATGTACAATAACCATGTTGTGAATATGTATAGATACATTAACCATGTTGTGAATAGGTATATCTAGGTTACCATGGTGTTGGTAAATATTAATTATTTAATAAATCCATGGATATTTTACCATGGTGTTGGTAAAGATTAATTATTTAATAAATCCATGGGTAGATTACCATGGTGTTGGTAAAGATTAGTTATTTAATAAATCCATGGGTAGATTACCTTAGTGTTTGTAAATTTTAGTTATTTAATAAATCCATGGATAAAAGAACTATTCATTTATATTTCTTTAGAAGAAAAAATTGTGTGATTACTTTTATGTTATCATGATTATGATGTTAGTGTCTTTCGGAATAAGATCATGTATATGCATGCAATTATTTGTATTCAATTTCGTTGGAAAGAATATACATTTGTATGTGGGAAATGGTAGCATGTTTAGTTAGCCTACATTGGGAAATATTCTTTGGAAAAGAAGATGGATTACATGCATAAAACCCATAAAACTATATTTTTTTCCTTGTAATATACAAATGGGTAATGTTCGTATAATATTTGGAGAATAAGACATGTATTCTTATGCTTTATTCCATTAGTTTATTGAAAAGAAACCATGTTTCTACATGCCTGTTATGTTATATTTCCTTGGAAAGGAAACATGTGTTTGCATGCTCTATTGTGTTAAGTATGCTTTTGGGAAATTATTTTAGAAACTTTATGCATTATATACATCGGAAAAAAATTCAACATATTAGCTTTAGCACCAAAAGAAATAGTTGAAGGGTTGGATTCTTTTGCTAAAGTTTAAGTAACACGAATGCACCTTGTGTCATTTTCCATTGAAGGAATTCCTGGACAGTGGTAGTGTATTGTCTTGTACGAATGTCAGTGTGTGTGAAAAGTGTCATAATCATGTGGAAACTATTTGACATGAATTGATAATTACTTGCTCACACTAAGGTAGAGATGTTAGAAGAAAGCACATTGTGATATTGTAATCACATCTCATGTATGCACATGAATAAGTGTTAAATGATCACTTAAATATTGATTATTTAATTGATTAAGGCTTTATCTAATCATGCTATAAAATCTTGTTGATGACATCAATGACAAGAAATGATGGCGACTTATGATAAGAAAGTATTATGCTTAACCTGGTGGTAGGTAAATGATTAATGGTTCATGCAGACAGGTGCGAGCTACAGGATGGTCCATTATACAATGGTTTATTGTAGGTACATCCATGCCACGAAGATATGAAGATATGAAGATATGAAGACAAGAGGGTAAATGCTATCATATTTATTTTAATGGCTTTAAGGTATATTTTTGTATATTTCCTTGTAATATTTATAAACGATGGTTAAGGGATGGTCTCCTTTATAAGCCATTGAGTGAGGGCTGAACACCCTCACAAGTGTTTAATAATAAAATTAAATGTTTGCTGGTTTTCACCCTACGGGGTTTCTAGGGTATATTGTTGTTCAATGATGTGATTCATTATTGTATCAAGATGATGATGTTAATTCCTTTCTTGCTGTGATGTTCATAATGTCAAGTATGTGATGACTACAAGAATGATGAAATGAATGCAAGGTTACATCATACAATATTATGTTAATGTACTACAATAGAGGTGCTTAATGGTTAAGAAATTTACTATTGTTATACTAAAGTTACTCTATGAACTGGTGAACATTCTATCTAATGATGAGTAAGGAATATTTAATAGTGATTTGGATAGTTACCCGTGGGTAACTTGTATAAAACAAATTAACTCCTTGCATTTCCATGTGAGGTTGTCGGTGTATGTTACAAGTGGTATCAGAGCTAAAGGTTGTAGCACTGGCACCTTTGGGATTTATTAAGTGAAAAGAAATTGAGGTATGCTACTAATGGACATCAGTTAAGGTATGATTCTAGAAATGTACATATTGATTGATATATGATTCTAGCAATCTACATATTGAATGATATATGCAGTAGTCTACTCTTGACGTGAGATGTGTGATTCATCTTTATAACTACATTTAAGAGTAAAAGGTAATAAATGTTGTTGCAAAACAGTTTTCATAACATTGGAATCCTGTTGAGGATGAAAGACAATAAATCCATTGTTGTACTTATGAACAACCTAGGTACTCACTAGTGAAAGTGAGAAGACAATAAAACCTTTGTTGTATTTATGAACGACGGAGTACTCAATAGTGAAAGTGAGAGTCGTTTATTAACAATGGTTATATGACATATTACTCATACATTTAGTGAACATAACTAAAGTTACCATGCACTACCTGAAAAATATGAATGTGTATAGTGATGGTGTGTGAGACTAATGCATGAATGCAAAAGATGAGGAAAGTCCTTGAATAGGATGATAGAATGTTTTAAAATTAAATTGAATAAAGAATTTTAGATGCTAAAAATACATAATGAGTCAAGTAGTGAGACTTGACTATAATGACTTGTTGAATGACAAGTTTTTGAATGAGTCGTCATGGAAGCATTAAAATTATTAATGGCATTGAATGACTAGTTTTTGAATGAGTCATCATGGATGCATTAAGATTATTAGTGGCATTGAATGACTAGTTTTTGAATGAGTCGTGTCATGGATGCATTAATATTATTAATAGCATTGATTAATTAGTGTGGTATGACTAACTAATAAAACCTATATGCATGAATGGGTTTTTTTATTAAAGATTACTACAAGTTGTGAACAAGTAGTTACTTCATGTGTCAGACTGTTGGTAACAGTACACTAGTGGAATTGGAAAATATTGGATTGTTACCGTGGGACTGTTACCCTAATAATTATTGAGATATACACATTAATCAATATTTGTATATAATCATATGCATGACAACATTGTATGCATGAAACTACAATTATTTTTAAAGTGAATATATTTCTTAACAATGTGTATTTACGATTAGCATTGTTGCTAAAGTAGGCATGGGTAGCTTAATGACAACAGAAAACCCGTGAATTAAAAACATTGCAAACATTGCAATGCGAATTGCAACAATAAATGTTAAAGTATCATGTTATAATGTGCATGATTGTGATTATTTGGGGAATAATAATATATAACACATGTATGTTATTCATGTTCCCTGTTAATCTAGATATCATCAGACCTAGTTGGAGGGTCAAGTATGATGTATGAGGTACATAAAGTTTATTTTTCTTTATGTATAATGTGCATAAGGTTCATTATTTAATTTACTATGGGAAACAATGCTAAAAGAGAAATTTAACATGCCAGATAGTTATCAACAATTGTGATAGACTAGAAGGCCTTGGGTTGACGGTGATTGCCTGCCCGGAGGGGTTGATGACACTTACCTACCTAGATTTCCTCTCCCTAGAGATATATGATCTTTGTAGGGAAGCCAGTTGGCCAAGATGGTGAAGGGGAAAAACCTGAGGCAACTCTATTGATTTTGGAGCCTATTGGAGGTGGCCCAAAATTCCTCACAGACGGGACGCTATCAGAGGAATAGGCATGATGTTGCTAAGAGGAATCCATAATGGACCTAGAAGGGTATTTTGTCAAATGACTGTCTAGATGTGAAAATGACTTGATTTGGCTGTGGACACCAACTCCCATGGGTTGGGAGGAGAATTTTGCTTACCATTGTGGTTCTCATAGCAGAACAAGTTAAGTAATCATTTATGTTTTATATTAAAATGAATTTTTATATAATTGCGTAAATATCTTATGTAGATATTAAGAGGAAAGGAGCTTAGTGCTCGGAAAATGAATTACTGAATGTATAAGTTCATTTATTTTATTCCTAATTTGTTGAATGTCTTAGCAGAGGAAAGGATATGTCCATGCTGCATTAATTGACCATTTGTACGATTAGAAAGTTAGGTGCTCTTTGAGTACTTTTTGAAGTATTGTGTGGATGTCTTTAGCAGGAGCTAAGACAATGTGCACGTGATGCATTGATTAGAGGGTTGTTTCTCTCTGAGCACTTGTGGAAGTACTGTGATTAAAACATCTCTTGATATTGCATGAATGTTTGATAGTTGCAAGTATTTCATTTGAGTGAAACTATGTGACTAATGTGATTGAATTTGTTAGTCATACATTATAGGCTCTTTCCACTGAGTGTTGATGGATTTTTCAACCATTCTGACAGAGTTTTTGTAAAATCAATCATTACTTCCAATTGTAATTGGTAAGTAATGGTAAGTTGGTATAGTATTTTTCTATATTTTTATGAATTTGAATAATGGATAAGTGAATAAAAATGGAAATGGAATATTTTTTTGAGCTATACATACTCATGAATATGGATAAAAACATTCTTGTTTCAATTAATGTCATTTAAGGAAAAGAAAATGTTTCATTGTGAAGGGGAAGGACCTCCTTTGGGTTCTTTATATTATTATATCATGAGTATAAGTTTTAATTTTAGCCAAAGAAGCACACCGAGGACGACGTTCTCTTAAGGGGGGAGTATGCAACATCCATAAAAAAACCACGTAACTAATAAATAAATATTAATTAAAACTTTTATCAAGAACCGGTAAGTTTAACGAATTCTTGATAATGACCTGTGCATTCGTTTTTTACTGGGGGTCTTGGCAGAAGTTTTGGACGGGTGGGGAAGCTAACAGTTTTTGGAAGTTTCGATCTGGGAAATGAGGCTTCATTTCCTAACCACATGGAATGGGGGACAAGATTCTTCTCATGGACTCCACGATGTTTAATGCCAGATAATTGCAAAATTAGATGAAGCCTAACTTCGGAAGTTGTAAGATGGTGTATGTTAGAATCTATGCCGGTAATGAAAATTGATTTAGCTGCAGAGATTTGAGGGATGAATGCATGATCAAGGAAGAAATCTTGCTTAGGATGTTATAGTGCGAAGCTGTTTCTGGCCTGAGAGCATTGCTAATTTGTTGCAAGGATCATATGGAATGGCAGGGTGTGGAAGGGAGCCGATGTTCAAAACCAAAGGTTCAAATTTCACGCAATAAAATAATGTTGCCGTAATAATTTGACTGTTCTCCTTGGTATTCATTGCATAATTCTTGATGCTACCAATCGTAATTAAAAAAAAACAGCGGCCTTCCAAATCTTGGAATACCGAAAGGAATGGAGTTTTCTCTTGACTACAAAAGGTATTGGAGTTTTCTCTTGACTACAGAAGGGATTTAAAAGATACATTTTACTAAGAGATAAGTAACTACATTCTCTTTTTTAGAAGCATAGGTAGTTCTTGATAATCTTCGAAGTATATCATGTTGTTGGGCTTTGTTACATATGTCATTCTTGTATGGAAATATTAAGAGAACATGAGATATTTATGGAAATCAATATATCTATATATACATATAGTTGCATGCAGTAATGAAAAATACATATTAATGATATGGAATCCATGAAGTTGAATGCATGTCAATGTTGCATAAAAATAAGATAAAGAAAATATATGTACATGTAAATAGATAAAATATAACTTTGTTGGTCTTTACATATATACTCACATCGTATGCAAGAAAAGACTAACCATTTCTTTAGGAAAACTTCATGTTGATTCTTTCTTCTTGAGAAGATGATGTGCATTGAATTAAACATAATTGTGTTAGGAAAAAAACACATGTTGCATGCACCAAGTGGGTAGTTATTGCAATATAGAGAATATGTTGTGAATATGTATATATGTACAATAACCATGTTGTGAATATATATATATATATATACACACACACATTAACCATGTTGTGAATAGGTATATATAGTTTACCATGGTGTTGGTAAATATTAGTTATTTAATAGATCCATGGATAGTTTACCATGGTGTTGGTAAAGATTAATTATTTAATAAATCCATGGGTAGATTACCATGGTGTTGGTAAAGATTTTTTATTTAATAAATCCATGGGTAGACTACCTTAGTGTTGGTAAAGATTACTTATTTAATAAATCCATGGATAAAAGAACTATTCAGTTATATTTCTTTAGAAGAAAAAACTCTGTGATTACTTTTAAGTTATCATGATTATGATGTTAGTTTCTTTCGGAATAAGATCATGTATATGCATGCAATTATTTATATTTGATTTCTTTTGAAAGAATATACATTTGTATGTGGGAAATGATAGCATGTTTAGTTAGCCTACATTGAGAAATATTCTTTGGAAAAGAAGATGGATTACATGCACAAAACCCATATAACTGTGTTTCTGTCCTTGTAATATACAAATGGTATAATATTTGGAGAATAAGACATGTATTCTTATGCTTTATTACATTAGTTAATGGAAAAGAAACCATGTGTCTACATGCTTGTTATGTTATATTTCCTTGGAAAGGAAACATGTGTTTGCATGCTCTATTGTGTTAAGTATTCTTTTGGGAAATTATTTTAGAAACTTTATGCATTGTATGCATAGGAACAACATTCATCATGTTAGCCTTAGCACCAAAGCAATAGCTGAAGGGCTGGATTATTTTGCTAAAGTTTAAGTAACACGAATGCACCTTGTGTCATTTTCCATTAAAAGACTTCCTGGACAGTGGTAGTGTGTTGTCTTCTATGAATGTGAGCGTGTGTGAGAAGTGTCATAATCATGTGGAAACTATTTGACATGAATTGATAATTACTTGTTCACACTAAGGTAGAGATGTTAGAAGAAATCATGTTGTGATATTTTAATCACATCTCATGTATGCACATGAATAAGTGTTAAAGGATCACTTAAATATTGATTATTTAATTGATTAAGGATTTATCTAATCATGCTATAAAAGCTTTTTGATGACATCAATGACAGGAAATGATGGTGACTTATGAGAAGGAAGTATTATTCTTAACCTGGTGGCAGGTAAATGATTAATGGTTCATGCATAAGGGTGCGAGATGCAGGATGGTCCATTATACAATGGTACATTGTAGGTACATCCATGCCACGAAGATATGAAGATATGAAGACTAGAGGGTAGATGCTATCATATTTATTATAATGGATTTAAGCTAGACATTTGTATATTTCCTTGTAAGAATTATAAACGATGGTTAAGGGATGGTCTCCCTTATAAGCCATTGAGTGAGGGTTGAACACCCTCACGAGAATTTAATAATAAAACTAAACATTTGTTGGTTTTCACCCCACGGGTTTCCCATGGTCTATTGTTGTTCAATGATGTGATTGATTATTGTATCAAGATGATGATGTTGATTCCTTTCTTGTTGTGATGTTCATAATGTAAAGTATGTGATCACTACAAGAATGATGAAATGAATGCAAGGTTACATCATACATTATTATGTTAATTTACTACAATATAGGTTCTTAATGGTTAAGTAATTTACTATTCTTATACTAAAGTTACTCTATGAAATGGTGAAAATTCTATCTAATGATGAGTAAGGAATATTTAAGAGTAATTTGGATAGTTACCCGTGGGTAATTTGTATAAAAAAATTTAACTCCTTACATTTCCATGTGAGGTTATCGGTGTATGTTACAAGTGGTATCAGAGCTAAAGGTTGCAGCACTAGCGCCTTTGGGATTTGTTAAGCGAAAAGAAATTGAGGTATGCTACTAATGGACATCAGTTAAGGTATGATTCTAGAAATGTACATATTGATTGATATATGATTCTAGCAATCTACATATTGAATGATATATGCAGTAGTCTACTCTTGAAATGAGATGTGTGATTCATGTTTATAACTACATTGAAGAGTAAAAAGTAATAATTTTTTTTGAAAAACGGTTTTCATAACATTGGAATCCTGTTAAGGATGAAAGACAATAAATCCTTTGTTGTACTTATAAATAACCTGGGTACTCACTAGTGAAAGTGAGAAGACAATAAAACCTTTGTTGTATTTATGAACAACGGAGTACTCACTAGTGAAAGTGAGAGTCGTTTATTAACAATGGTTATATGACATATTACTCATACATTTAGTGAACATAACTAATGTTACCATGCACTACTTGAAAAACATGAGTGTGTATAGTGATGGTGTGTGAAACTAATGCATGAATGCAAAAGATGAGGAAATTCCTTGAATAGGATGATAGAATGTTTTAAAATTAAATTTAATAAATAATTTTAGATGTTAAAAATACATAATGAGTCAAGTAGTGAGACTTGACTATAATGAATAGTTGAATGACTAGTTTTTGAATAAGTCATCATGGATGCATCAAGATTATTAATGGCAATGAATGACTAGTTTTTTGAATGGGTCGTCATGTATGCATTAAGGTTATTAGTGGCATTGAATGATAATTTTTGAATAAGCCATGTCATGGATGTATTAAGATTATTAATAGCATCGATTAATTAGTGTGGTATGACTAAGTAATAAAACCTATATGCATTGAATGATAGTAATTAGTTACTTCATGTGTCAGACTATTGGTAACAATACACTAGTGGAATTAGAAAATATTAGACTGTTACCATGGGATTGTTACCAATCATTATTGATATATACATATTAATGAATATTTGTATATAATCGTATGCATGGCAACATTGTATGCATGAAACTACAATTATTTTGAAATTGAATATTTTTCTTAACAATGCATATTTACGATTAGCATTGTTGCTTATAGCAGGCATGGGTAGCTTAATGGCAACAAAAAACCTGTGAAGTAAAAACATCGCAAACATTGCAATGCGAATTGCAACAGTAAATGTTAAAGTATCATGTTATAATGTACATGATTGTGAATATTTGGGGAATAATAATATATAACACATGTATGTTATTCATGTTCCCTGTTAATCTAGATCTTATCATAATCAGGTGGAGGGTTAAGTATGATGTATGAGGTACCTAAAGTTCCTTTTTTCTTTATGTATAATGTGCATAAAATTCATTATTTAATTTACTATGGGAAACAATGCTAAAAGAGAAATTTAACATGCCAGATAGTTGTCAACAATTGAGATAGGCTAGAAGGCCTTGGGTTGATGGTGATTGCCTACCCAGAGGGGTTGATGGAACTTACCTGCCCAGATTTCCTCTCCCTAGAGATATATGATCTCAGTAGGGAAGAGAGTTGGCCAAGATGGTGAAGGGGAAAAACCTAAGGCAACTCTATTGATTTTGGAGCCTGTTAGAAGTGGTCCAAAATTCCTCATAGACGGGACACTGTTAGAAGAATATGCATGATTTTTCCAAGAGGAATCCATACTGGACCTGGAATGGTCTTTTGTCAAATGACTGTCTGGATGTGAAAATGACTCAATTTGGTTGTGGACACCAACTCCCATGGGCTGGGAGGAGCATTTTGATTACCATTGTGGTTCTCATAGTAGAACCAGTGAAGTAATCATTTATGTGTTATATTAAAGTGATTTTTTATATGATTGTGTAAATATCTTATGTAGATATTAAGACGAAAGGAGCTTAACACTCGGAAAATGAATTACAGAATGTATAAGTTCATTTATTTTATTACTAATTTGTTGAATGTCTTAGCAGAGGCTAGGATATGCCCATGGTGCATTAATTGACCATTGGTAAGATTAGAAAGCTAGGTGCTCTCTGAGTACTTTTTGAAGTACTGTGTGGATGTCCTTAGCAGGAGCTAAGACAATGTGCAAGTGATGCATTTATTAAAGGGTTGGTGCTCTCTGAGCACTTGTGGAAGTACTCTGATTAAAAAATCTCTTGATATTGCATGAATGTTTGATAGTTGCAATTATTTCATTTGATTGAAACTATGTGACTAATGTGATTGAATTTGTTAGTCATACATTAGAGGCTATTTCCAGGGAGTGCTCATGGGTTGTTCAACCATTCTCAGAGAGTTTGTGTAAAATCCATCATTACTTCCAATAGTAATTGATAAGTAATGGTAATTTGGTATAGTATTTTTCAATATTTTTATGAATTTGAATAATGGATAAGTGGATAAAAATCGAAATGGAATATTTTTTTCAGCTATATATGCTTATGAATTTGGATAAAAACATTCTTGTTTCAATTAATGGCATTTAAGGAAAAGAAAATGTTTCATTGTGAAGGGGAAGGACCTCCTTTGGGTTGTTTATATTATTATATTATGAGTATAAGTTTTAATTTCAGCGAGAGAAGCACACCAAGGACGGTGTTCTCTTAAGGGGGGGAGTATGTAACATCCCTAAAAAAACCACGTAACTAATAAATAAATATTAATTAAAACTTTTATCAAGAACCAGTAAGTTTAACGAATTCTTGATAACGACCTGTGCATTAGTTATTTATCGGTGGTCTTGGGAGAGGTTTTGGACCGGTGGGGAAGTTAACAGTTTTTGGGAGTTTTGATCTGGGGAATGAAGCTTCATTTCCTAACCACATGGAACGAGGGACAAGATTTTTCTCATCAACTCCACGATGTCTAATGGCAGATGACCGCAAAAGTAGATGAAGCCTAACTTTTGAAGATGTAATATGGTGTATGTTAGAATCTATGCTGGTAATTCAAATTGATTTAGATGTGGAGATTTGAGGGATGAATGCATGATCAGGGAAGAAATATTTCTTACGATGTTAGAGTGTGCAGCTGTTTCTGGCCTCATAATATTTCTAATTTGTTTCAAGGATCATATGGCATGACAGGGCGTGGAAGGGAGCCGATGTTCAAAACCAAAGGTTCGAATTTCACGCAATAAAATAATGCAGCCGTAATAATTTGACCATCTCCTTGGTAGTCATCGCATAATTCTTGATACTGCCAATCGTAATTAAAAAAAAATAGCAGCCTTCCAAATCTTGGAATACTGAAAGGAATGCAATTTTTTCTTGACTACATAACGTATTGGAGTTTTTTCTTAACTACAGAAGGTATTGACGAGATACATTTTACTAAGAGATAAGTAACTACATTCTCTTTTTTAGAAGCATAGGTAGTTCTTGACAATCTTTGAAGTATATCATGTTGTTGTGCTTTTTTACATGTGTCATTCTTGCATGGAAATATTAAGAGAACATGATATATTTATGGAAATCAATATAGATATATATACATATATTTTCATGCAGTAATGAAAAATACATATTAATGATATGGAATCCATGAAGCTGAATGCACGTGAACGTTGCGTAAAAATAAGATAAAGAAAATATATGTACATGTAAATAGATAAAAGATAACATTTATTGTATTTATATATATACACGCATCCTATGCAAGAAAAGAATAACCATTTCTTTCAGAAAACATCATGTTGATTCCTTCTTCTTGAGAAGATGATGTGCATTGAATTAAATGTAATTGTGTTAGGAAAAAAACACATGTTGCATGCACCAAGTGGGTAGTTATTGCAATATAGAAAATATTTTGTGAATATGTATATGTGTACCATAACCATGTCGTGAATATGTATATATACATTAACCATGTTGTGAATAGGTATATATAGTTTACCATGGTGTTGGTAAATATTAGTTCTTTAATAAATCCATGGATAGTTTACCATGGTGTTGGTAAAGATTAATTATTTAATAAATCCATGGGTAGATTACCATGGTGTTGGTAAAGATTAGTTATTTAATAAATCCATGGGTAGATTACCTTAGTGTTGGTAAATATTACTTATTTAATAAATGCATGGATAAAAGAACTATTCAGTTATATTTCTTTAGAAGAAAAAACTATGTGATTACTTTTATGTCATCATGATTATGATGTTAGCTTCTTTCGGAATAAGATCATGTATATGCATGAAATTATTTGTATTAGATTTCGTTGGAAAGAATATACATTTGTATGTGGGAAATGATAGCATGTTTAGTTAGCCTACATTGAGAAATATTCTTTGGAAAAGAAGATGGATTACATGCATAAAACCCATATAACTGTGTTTGTTTCCTTGTAATATACAAATGGGTAATGTTGGTATAATATTTGGAGAATAAGACATGTATTCTTATGCTTAATTCCATTAGTTTATGGAAAATAAACCATGTGTCTACATGCTTGTTATGTTATATTTCCTTGGAAAGAAAACATGTGTTTGCATGCTCTATTATGTTAAGTATTATTTTGGGAAATTATTTTAGAAACTTATGCATTTTATGCATAGGAACACCATTCATCATGTTAGCTTTAGCACCAAAAGCAATAGCTGAAGGGCTGGATTCTTTTTCTAAAATTTAAGTAACACGAATGCACCTTGTGTCATTTTCCATTGAAGAAATTCCTGGACAGTGGTAGTGTATTCTCTTGTACGAATGTGAGCGTGTGTCAGAAGTGTCATAATCGTGTGGAAACTATTTGAAGTGAATTGATAATTACTTGCTCACACTAAGGTAGAGATGTTAGAAGAAATAATGTTGTGATATTGTAATCGCATCTTATGTATGCACATGAATAAGTGTTAAAGGATCACTTAAATATTGATAATTTAATTGATTAAGGCTTTATCTAATCATGTTATAAAAGCTTGTTGATGACATCAATGATAGGAAATTATGGTGACTTATGAGAAGGAAGTATTATGCTTAACCTGGTGGCAGGTAAATGATTAATGGTTCATGCAGACGGGTGCGAGCTACAGGATGGTCCATTATACAATGGTATATTGTAGGTACATCCATGCCATGAAGGTATGAAGATATGAAGATATGAAGACTAGAGGGTAAATGCTATAATATTTATTGTAATGACTTTAAGCTAGATATTTGTATATTTCCTCGTAATATTTATAAACGATGGTTAAGGGATGGTCTCCTTTATAAGCCATTGAGTGAGGGTTGAACACCCTCATGAGCGTTTAATAATAAAATTAAACGTTTGCTGGTTTCACCCTATGGGGTTTCTGGTGTATATTGGTGTTCAATAATGTGATTGATTATTGTATCAAGATGATGATGTTGATTCCTATATTGTTGTGATGTTCATAATTTCAAGTATGTGATGACTACAACAATGATGAAATTAATGCAAGGTTACATCATACATTATTATGTTAATGTACTACAATAGACGTGCCTAATGATTAAGCAATTTACTATTCTTATACTAAAGTTACACTATGAACTCGTGAACATTATATCTAATGATGAGCAAGGAATATTTAATAGTGATTTGGATAGTTACCCATGGGTAACTTGTATAAAAAAATTTAACTCCTTGCATTTCCATGTGCAGTTATCGGTGTATGTTACATCTGACTCCATGGCACCTAGAGTTATACATGTCATTGATTCCATCACATCTCAGATCGATGATGGGGATTTTTCGACGAGAAATAAGGTTCATTCCTAGCTTTTTGTTCCAATTTTATTTTTTCGTTTGTTGGGATCAGAGCTATTGTGCTACTCTAAGAGTGGTTCAAGCCTGAATGGTAATATCGTGCAAATTTTTCTCTCCCTAAGTCTACCCGAGAACCCACTTCGTTCCTACGATGTGTAGAGTTGGTTTGTCTCACAGAGGTCTCAATGTTCCAGGCAGTTCAACCCTTTGGCAATGAGGGTTTCCAGAATTAGCAACTAGGTAAGGATTCTTCTTGCAATTTACTCCTCCAGAAATTAAACTTTACATGTCCATCTTGCATGCCCAGTTTATTCGGCACTGGGCTAATTGCATAATGTTGACTGATTTGCAGGCTACCAATGTAGCTCGGCTCAAGCGCGAAAAAATAGGTAACATGGCTCCTGAAATGAATTGGAATTTCCATACCAATCTTTGTTACCCAAAATGTTCAATGCTTTTTGAGGACTAACCCTCATTCTTTATTGCAAGTACCCCCGTAAGTTCTATTTTGTTGATTCCATCCCTGTTTAGAGTATGGTACAATTGGAATGTTTATTCAACTTCCTTGATTTGGTCTTAACAGGTATGCCTCTCTTGGTTAGGGCTTGACAGAAGGGTATGACTTATATGTCAATTACAGGGCTTAGGAATTTCATGTTATAACTCTCGGCTATAATAATTTTCTTTCCACTCCGATGTAATGGAGTTCTTAGGACTATAATGCACATGAAAAATACTGGGGTTTTCGGTTTGCAGAACTTGAGGGTTCCCAATTTATTTACTTGAGGAATTATTCCTAGAAGCATGCTTCTCACCTATCTACGAGTTGTTTTCCCCTTCTAGTTGTTCATTTGTTAAAGTGTTCTTCTATTTTGGACATTATAAATATTTATTTCTCGGTTATGGACTTGCAAACATTAGTTTCTTGTTTTTATACTAACATTGCGGTTTTGTAAGTTTGTTCTTGTAACATATGAGAATTTCATTTTCTCAGTTCAAAACTTAGTGTTACAGAGTGCGAGTTCCAATAGTTTCTTACAAATACATATGAATATATATATGTTTTTGGAAACATTTTCTTGTGAATACAATGACTTTATATATATATATATATATATATATATATATATATATATATATGTCTTTGCAAACATCTTCTTGTGAATGAAATGAATTTATATATATTTGTTTGGAATATATACTTATATCTGTTTAATTCATTGGTTGATTTTGTATAAACTCTAACAATGTTTCTTTGTGCAAGATATCAATACGGTAAGGGCTACTATAAGGGTTTATTTATGTCCCAACCTTCCAGGATTGTTTCCGGGTGGCTGCTTTCGCGTCCTTACGTGAACTCTAACCTCAACAATACTTTATTAATTAAATACCCACTTCTCGAGATGGGTAAGTCAAGCGTGTGCTTTTCAAATTTTATATTCATCACATCCTTAATTTACAATGACCGTACTAGCCTCCTATTTCCATAAACCAGTTACTTTTGTAACGCGATTTTTTCGGGTTGTACAATATACATATATGCATGCCTATTTGTTTATGCTCATTCATATATTAAGCAATGAGCGAGTTTACTATTTGTTCAACCATAATTAAACTAACATCACAAGAAAAAAGCATCAAGTTTCTTTTATTGCAAACAACAACAAGATACATGAGTTTATACAAACTACATTGCTACTTTTCCTAAACATACACTCGCCAGTTAGTTCTAACTTATTACTACAAACATTCTTAAATTTAAATACTTATCTAGATTCAAGTCTCAATAAATCCATAGGGTGTCCAATCCACCAAACCACAAGAGATGGAAATTACGTCCTTCTCTCTCCCTCGTGCCTCTTCTTACCAACATAGTTAGATATATCAATTTTCTTAGGTATAAAAACTATCCAGTTCCACCGGTTTACATAAGGCTTTCCACTGGCTCTGAGTCTAGGTTGAGAATTTTCTCAGTAGCATCCTGCACTTCCCAGTAAATTTTCTTTGTGTATCTCTTTATTTATTTCCCAAAAGAAACCAAGAACCCTGCATCTCCCTGAGACAATTCCTTGTTATCTTCTTGGGCATAGGGTGGAAACTGATTTTTCTAACTATCTAGTAAAAAAAATATTTTCTTTAACTCAGGAATTCTCCTGTGGATTTCCAAATCCCATCCTCCTTTTCTTCCATTTTTAATTAAAAGAACATAAATTAAAATCGTAACTAATCATTCAACTAGCTAATGATTCAGGTCAACCATTAAATCTATATTTACATAATGCAAAGTTAATTGGATCTACCTATAACTTTTACACTTACTGGAAGGTGTTACATCTTCCCCCCCCCCACCCCCCAGAGGATAACACCATCCTCAGTGTTATCTTGTCCTTTGAAAAATTTAGGATATTCTTCCCTCATAAACTTTCCATCTTCCCAGGTAGCCTCCTCGGGACTAAATTGTCTCCACTACACTTTAACTTAGGTGATGGCTCATTTCCATAATATTTTTTTATATACTTGAGTATGCACTGGGGTTCTACCAGGAATTCTCCATCCGACTTGGCCTAAACATAACCCAGCAGTCAGTCAATATATATATATTATTTGTCTATACAAACATTCAACTTTTTTTTTTATTACATGAATATCCTGCCAATGAATAACATGTCTCGGGTCATACACATATTGTTTCAGCAATGAAACATGAAATACATTATGGACTTTTATATTACTAGATAGCACTTAACGATAGGCCACCGATCCAATTATTTCCAATACTTGAAAAGGACAACAAAATCGAGGGGCAAGTTTTGTACAACCACCCCATCATAAGGTGATATTCTTTGTCTTGATGCGTACATAAAAATGATCTCCTACCGCAAATTCCCGATAAGTTCTTTTTTCATAAGGCTTATGTCTATCCTAAGAAACTTTTAGATTTTGTATGACTTTTTTCACCGCTTGCTCCATTTCCACCAGCATATCTAGGCCTATAAATAGCTTATCCTTGGGGTTGTTCCAATTCATTTTTGTTTTAAATTTTCTCCCATACAACACCTCATATGGACTCATCTTGAATGTTCCATGGAAGCTATTATTATACACAAATTCAACCTGATGCAAATACTCCTCCCACTACTAGGTTGTTGCATAACATACATCCTTAGCATATCATGTAACACTTGGTTTACACGTTAAATCTGTCCATCATTTTGGGAATGGTATGCAGTGTTGAACTGCACCTGGGTTCCCAAACATGTGAAAATATCCTTCGAGAAAGCTGATGTGAACTTCACATCTATGTCTGATATAACCACTTTAGGTATCCCATGCAATCTAAACACCTCACTCATAAAAATATCAGAAATTTAGGTGGTTTTATAGGTTGATTGAATTGGTATAAAGTGGGATGTTTTGATTAATTTTTCAACCACCACCATGATTGGGTCACTATTTCTCTTTGATCTAAGTAGCCTAATTATAAAATCAAGCGTAATAACTTCCCATTTCCATTCAGGTAGGGGTAATTGATGTAGAAGACCAGCAAGATGTTGATGTTATGCTTTAACCCGCTAACACCCCAAGAATTTCGCTATATATTCTGCAATATCCTTTCACATTCCTGGCCAAAAAAATTTATTTTTAATGGCTGATAATATCTTTTGGTAATCGGGATGTGCGATATATGGGCTCCAGTGAAATTCATCTAGAATTTGTTTCCTAACATAAATCTGATTGGGAACTTATTTTCTGCCCTTAATGGTTAACAATTTATCCTCACCAATACCATACTCAGTTTTCTTTCCATTGACTTGTTTGGTTTGCTACCACAAGAAATGGTAATCGGGATCTCTTTGAGAAACCTCTCTAATCTGTTCTAAAAATTTAAACTATATTCGATGGTAGTGTAATTCGTATACACAATGCAGTCACCAGCTAAAGGCATCTTCCATGTGGTTTTCCTTTCCTTTTAAGTGCTTGATATAAAACTCGAATTCCCTAAGAAATGCACTCCATATTGTGTGACGAGCATTTGGACTTGTTTGCATAAAATAACTTGTCAAACTATTATGGTCTGTCATCAATATGATTTTCTCTCTTAGCAAGTAATGCCTCCACATCTTTAGTGCATGGATTACCGTTGTCAATTCCAAATCATAAGCATATTATCTCTGCTCATGTTATTTTTAACTTCTGGGACTCATAGGCTATAACATTTCCCTCTTGCATTAACACAACTCCGAACCCTTCCAAAAAAGCATCCATACAAACCACAAATTCCTTGGTTGGGTCAACAATTTTCAATATGGGCACAATCATCGATAAATGTTTTAATTTATGGTTATGACAATCCCTGTTCCATCTAAAAATATTCCCCTTCTTTTTTAAGGAAGTATTGGGGTAGGAAATTTGAGAAGACCCTTCGATAAAACGACAATAATACCTCGCCAAACCCATAAAGGATATAATATTTGCAACATTTTTAGGTACAAGCCATTCCATTATGGTTTTGATCTTTCTAGGATGAACAACTATGCCATCCGCTGATATAACATGCCCCAAGTACTGAATTTGATCTTTATAGAAATCACACTAGCAAAATTTTGCATACAATTTGTGTTCCCGTAGCATTTGAAGCACTATCTGCATGTGTTATTCATGTTCCTTAACATTTTTAGAATAAATTAAATTTTCATCTATAAATATGAGAGCAAACTTGTTTAGGAACAAATGAAATATACCATGCATCTGACTCATAAATGTTGTTGGTGCATTTGTCAATCCAAATAGCAATACGAAAAACTTGTAATTCCCATATTGGGTCCTAAATGTTGTCTTGAAAATATCCTCCTATTTCATTATGATCTAATGGTATCTAGATCATAAATCAATCTTGGAGAAGACTGTAGCACCCTTGACCTTATCAAAAAGATCTTCAATTCGGGGTAGCGGGCACTTGTTTTTAACAGTCAACTTATTAAGCTGCATATAGTCTGTGCAGAGTCGTAAAGTTCCACATGTTTTTCATACGAACAACATCGGGGCTCCCCACAGTGACACACTGGGATGAATATATCTTTTATCGTGTATATCTTGTAGTTGCGTCTTGATTTTTTTCAGCTCAGGGACACTCATGCGATATGGGCCCTTAACACAGGTGCGACACCTAGAAACAATTCAATGTTGAAATAAATTTCTCGCCTTGGGGGAAATCGTGAAATAGTCTCAGGAAATACATTCGAAAATTCTTGGACTACCGATATCATTTATAGCGTGAGAGTCTTATCTTTATATTTTGAGTATCCTCTTGAACAACATAGATCAAGAATCCTTTTCTTACACACTTGCCCAACTGAGAGGAAGTGATGGGGCACAATTTAATTGGTTTGTCTGGTACCATCTTTTGTGAGATAACATATAGAATTATTCTTAGAGTTTACCAAGGACCAATGTCCTTCCAGTTATTCCATCCCAATCGACATATCATAGGAACCTAAGGGTAAGATATTTAAATTAATTTTAATATTTTAGTTGTTTACATCAACTAGACAATTTGATACCTTAGAAGTCACCCTTGTTTTGGTTCCTATGGCTAGTTAAACTAGGCAAGGATGCTTGAATTTATAAATTTGTAGGTGACATTTTTCTACCAACTTAGGACTGACATAACTTAAACTGGCTCCTAGATCTACTAAAATAGATGCAATTTGATTAACCATTTTACCTTCCAGTTCTATCGTAGTAGGTTGATAGTATGCTGGATGATCCTCCAAAGCAGTATTGATTCGTGGAAAACTCCTTGCCACCTTGCCCACTGTTGAATCCTTTTTTATATTAGCTGCTTGTTCTAATCGATTACGATGGGGGGAATTTTTGTAGTAGTGCGGTTTCTGGCAGCCCTAACACTGAAGTGGAGGCTTCTGCACTTGATTGGATTTTGGCTTGATGGATGCTTCTATCTATTTAGATTCTACATGCCATCTAGTTTTCTGTTGATTTCTTCCAAACAATCGGTTTGGCTGAGTTTTGAGTACATTTTTAAAATGAACAGGTTTTGTACCTCTATTATTTTGATAACACTTTTGCTCCTTTTTCTGTGGCCACACTTTGCTATTATCTTCTTTTAGCTTCATCTACGTGTAGAAAAATCATGATTTCCAAATTACTTCATTCATGGTCTTTGGATTATCGAATTCTAGCCTCTCTTTCATATAGAGTGGTAAGCTAATAAAAAAGCATTGCACTTTGGCCTTCTCCTCATGTATGTATGGTAAGTACCTTTAAAAATATGTAAATTTCGTTAAATACTCGTCCATGGTCAATTGTCCCAATCTCAATTCATGGAATTTCTACTCCTTCTCGTCATAAATTCGTTTCGTTATGTCCTTTTTTTTTAAGTGCTTCTGCAATTCCTCCAAAGTTACCCTTGTTTCCTCAATCCCCTATACCCACTTTACCTCTTCCCACCATAGGGTGGATTTACTCTAAAGTTGGTAAATGGCCATCCTGGCTTCAAGTTTATCATCATAATCATAAATTTTATAACATTTATTCATGTTAATAACCTAGGCCTTGACAACTTCCTCTATTTCACCATTAAATGTTGGTGGTTTAATTTTTCTGAATTCACCCTGCAGTTCAGTTTTTGGTATTTTAAGTCTTATATGGTAAGAATTATTTCTAGATTCTTCCTCATTTTCTTCTTTGGTATTTTCATTGCTGTGAGTAAGGCTCCTCTCAGGCATACCACCATCTCCTTTCCCAGATCCTTCATTCCTAATTTCATCTTCAAGACTAGGTTGATTCTGTCGATCCAACAAACTCTTCAGTATCCATTCTTGATCCCTAATTAACCTCTCATTGTCACTCCTTACATGTGTAATTTCTTCCTTTATTTTTTGGAGAATTTCTAGTAGTGTTTCCATTGGATCTTGTTGCCCTTCTCCTAGTTGCACCCAAACATCGGTATTTTCTCTTGAAACTCCCGACTGCCATGGTGGTATACCCCTGTTCCTCAGCTCATATTTCCTCTACCTTATCCCTTTTGTGCACATATTTATGTAAAATCATTACGTTACTTGCTCAAGAAGGCCACACTCTTGCAACCGAGCTTTGATACCACCTATAACATCCATCTATCTCTACCACCATAAAGTAAAAAAAATTACAATGTTTTTTATAAAAGAAAGGAAAATTTATTACATTACATATTAACAATAGGTGCCTTGAACTATCATTTCGTTTTGGAGCACTATAAAATAATATTGGTTTTTAATTACACCTTACAACATATTTATGGTTGTAATGTGTTTTATCACAACACATTTTGTTCTAACCTAAGGTTTATTTTGATACACTTTAATCACACATCTTATTGCTATGTTGGCACTTTAATCGTTATGGTACATTAACCCTAATCCTGGTGGGGTCCTTGGAATCAAATGTACACCAGTACCTTCCCTAATCCTGAAAATTATTAATCCATGGCACCAGAAGTTATGCATTTCGTTGATCTCATCACATCTCAGATCGATGGTGGGGATTTTTCAACAAGGCATAAGGTTGATTCCCAGCCTTTTGTCCTGGAGTTATTTCGTCATTTGTTGGAAGCAGAGTTGTTGAGATACTTGGAGATAGGTTCAAGGTTGAATGATAATATCTTGCAAACTTTTGTCTCCCCAAGTCTACCCGAGAACCCACTTTGTTCCTACCAGGTGCAGAGTTGACCTATCTCACCAAAGTCTCAATGTTCTAGGTAGTTCAACCATTCCATGATGAGGGTTTCCTAAATTGGAAACTAGGTAATAATTCATGTCGCAATTTACTCCTTCAGTAATTATACTTTACATGGCCATCCTGCATACCCATTTTATTTGACAACAGGCTAATTGTAGTAGGTTGACTGATTTGTAGGGTACCACTATAGCTCAGCTCAAGCGTGAAACAAACAGGTAACATGGATCCTCACCTTAGTTGGAATTTCCATACTAATCTTTATTTCCCAAAATGTTGAATGTTTTCCGAGTAATAACCCTCTTTTATTATTGCAGGTACCCCTATAAGTTCTATTTTTTTATTCCATCCCTATTTAGAGTGTGGAACAATTGGAATGCTTATTCAAATTCCCTACTTTGGTCTTCATAGGTATGCCTCTCTTGGTTAGGCTTTGACAGAAGGGTATGGCTTATATGTCAACGACAAGGTTTAGGACTTTCATGTTATAGCTCTAGTTGTAATAATTTTCTTTCCACTCCAATGTGATGGGGTTGTTAGGACTATAACGCACATTAACAATACTGGGGTTTTGTGTTTTAGGAACTCAAGGATTCCCGATTTATTTACTTAAGGAATTCTTCCTAGAAGCATGCTTCTCGCCTATCTATGAGTTCTTTTCCACTTATGGTTGTTCAATCCTTAAAGCATTCTTCTGTTTGGAAATTATAAATATTTATTTCTTGGTTATGGACTTGCAAAACATTAGTTTCTTATTTTTATATTAACGTTGCAGTTTTGTAAGTTTTTTCTTGTAACATATGATAATTTCATTTTCTCAGTTCAACACTCAATGTTACATATTACGAGTTTCAAGATTTTCTTACAAACACATACACACACACACATATGTGTGTGTGTGTTTTCAAGAATTTTCTTGTGAATATAATGAATTTATATATATCTGTATTTGCAAGAATTTTCTTATGAATGCAATGAATTTACATATATCTTTTTGGCATCTATACTTGTATCTGTTTAATTCCTTGGTGGATTTGTTATAGACTCCAACAATGTTTCTTCGTGCAAGATATCAGTACGGTAAGGGTTACTGTAAGAGCTTGTTAATGTCCCAACCTGCTAGGACTGTTTCCGGGTGGATTCTCTTGCGGCCTTGCCTAGGGACTAACCTTGAAATTGCTCTATTAATTAAAGGTCTTCTTCCCGAACTTGGTAAGCCAGGCCTGTGTTTTTCAAATTTTATATTCGTCACATTTTCAATTTACAGATACCCTACCAAACTTCGATTTCCAAAAACTAGTTATTTATGTAACACGATTTTTTCGTGTCGTACAATCTACACATACACATGCCTATTTGTTTATACTCATTCATATATTGAGCAATGACCGAGTTTACTATTCGTTCAACCATAATTAAACTAGCATCACAGGTAACAAACATCAAGTTTCTTTTATTGCAAATAACAATAATATACATGATTTTATTCAAACTGTATTGCTACTTTTCATGAACATATGCTCGCCACCAAGTTCTAACTTGTTACTACATACATTCTTAAATCTAAATACTTATCTAGATTCAAGTCTCAAGAATTCCATAGGGTGTCCAAGCCACCCAAACACGAGAGATGGCAATTACTTCCTTTTCTCTCCCCTGATCCTATTATTACCAACACAGTTAGATATATCAGTTTTCTTATGTACCAGAACTATCCAGTTCGATCTGTTTACATGAGGTTTTCAATTGGCTCTAAGTCTAGCTATGGAATTCCATCAACAACGTCCTGCCCTTCACATTAACTTTTCTCTGTGTATCTCTTTCTTTATTTTCGAAAAAGAACCAAGATTCCCCCCCCGAGACCAATCCTTCTTATCTTCCTGGGCAGAGGGTGGCAACTAGTTTTTCTAACTATCTGGTAAAAACAAATCTTTTCTTTAACTCAGTACTCCTCTCGTGGATTTCTAGATCCCACCCTCCTTTTCTACCATTTTTAATTAAAATAACATAAATTAAAATCATAACTAATCACTCAACTAATCCTTAATTTACTTGCCTTTCACTTAGCCATTAATCCTATATTTACATGATGCAAAGTTAACTGGATTTACCTACAACTTTTACACTTACTAGAAGGTGTTACATTAGTGTTCATTTTTTTATAATATTAAATTAATTTTAAAGCATTTTATATTTATTGAAATAATTTTTCTTTCTCCTTCTCTATCTAATTTGTACTTTCAGAAATGTTAATTTTTTATTTAATATAAATTAACCTTCAAATATTTTTATATTTTAGTGAAATAAAAAAAACATTTGACTTAATAAAAATCTTTGGTATGTCACATGGGTCCATTAGATTTTAGAGTTTCTCACTTATTTATACTCTTGGCTCGATGATATTTTCATCATCTCTCATATGAATCACACTTGATGATACAATAATTTAAGTATGAGGGCTTTTTGTAGTGCATTATATTAGATTTCATTTTTGGGATTCAACTGCGTTAATTAATTCATTCATCTATGACCATTTCCATGGGAGGTAGTCGTAACTAACTAATTTCTCATGATTTTTGAATAGTCCACTTAGCACTCTTTGAATCGGGTGATGCTCACATGTGTGAAGAAGTGGGATTGAAACTAGTGTAATGAATCATATAATGTCAATCATCACTTCCGGGGCTTGCACCGGGTAACCAGGACTTCCCGGGAGGTCACCCATCCTAGAACTCCTCTAGCTCAAGTGCGCTTAACTATGGAGTTTTTCCCCACAATCAAGCTCACTCAGCTTGCTACCTCATTTGCAAAACCTTAGCAAGTATTATGCCTCATGAACCATTCAAGTAGAGCTCCCTTTACTCTTTGTATTTAAGTATGAGGGGTCTCTGAAGTGCATTATATTAGATATCATTTTTGGGATTCAACTAAATTAATTAATTCATTCATCTATGACCATTTCCATGAGAGGTAGTCGTAACTGACTAATTTCTCATGATTTTTGAATAGTCCACTTAGCACTCATTGCATTGGGTGATGCTCAAGGGGTGAAGAAGTGGGATTGAAACTAGTGTAATGAATCACATGTCGCCAATCATCACTTCTAGGGCTTGCACCCTATAACCAGGACTTTCTGGAAGGTCACCCATCGCAAAACTCCTTTGGCTCAAGTGCGCTTAACTATGGAGTTTTTCCCCACAAACAAGCCCACTTAGCTTGCTACCCTATTTTAAAAACCTTAATAAGTATTGTGCCTCATGAACCATTCAAGTAGAGTTCCCTTTACTCTTTGCATTTAAGTATGAGGGTTTACGCAATGCATTATATGAGATATCACCTTTGGGATTCAACTGCGTTAACTAAGTCATTCATATATGACCATTTGCATGAGAGGTAGTCGTAACTGACTAATTTCTCATGATATTTTTAATATTCCACTTAGCACTCATTGCATCGAGTGATCCTCACAAGGATGAAGAAGTGGGATTGAAACTAGTGTAATGAATCACATAGCGTCAATCATCACTTGCGAGGCTTGCACCTAGTAACCAAGAATGCCCGGGAGGTCACCCATCCCAGAACTCCTCTGGCTCAAGTGCACTTAACTGTGGATTTTTTCCCCACAATAAAGCCCACTTAGCTCAAAAATCATGAGAAATTAGTGAGTTACAACTACCTCTCATGAAAATGGGCATAGATGAGTGACTTACTTAATGCAGTTGAATCCCAAAAATGATAAATAAATAAGAAAATAATAAATAATAAATAACATTTTTTAAATCACAAAATCTCAATTCTATATATAACAAAATGATATAATTATTTAACAATAAATAAATAATTAATATAAAATAAAAATAAATATAATATTACATCAACAAATATTAAAAAATAAATAAATTAATTAAACTTTTGAAATTGTTTTTCAGATTAATTATATAAATATGTTTTTGTTAATATTTTGAATCATTGAATGTAGTTCATCCTCAAAATATATTTATCCTAAAAATAAACCTCATTGGGTTAAAAAAAAGTGATATTAAATTGGAAAATATAAATATGTAAGTGATAAAAGTCCTATTTCAGAATCAATTTTAGATGGAGATTCAAATGGTCCATTTCATCCTTTTAACAATTTCATACTAGATTGCATCCTCATGTTTGCATTAATATGAGGTGTCTTTGACATTTCACCAATAAATTTGGTACTTTGGATGAATAGTTTTGAGCATGGTTGGTAAAGACATTTTTTTCGTCAATTGGTGATTTTAAGTTCTTATTGATTTTAATTTTAATTTTTCCTATCTTTAAAATTTTCAGAAGATAAATTATATTTTATCCAAATAAATTGTAATGATAAATAAATTTCTGTCAAAATGTTTGTTATGTTACTATGTTCCTAAGTTGCCAATTATAAAAAACATCATAATCAGATGGATTATAAAGTGTATACAAGATGTTTTGTAGAGAATTCAAAAATAAAAGCACAACTAAATTCAGACTTCAATTTATCATGTTCAATGGGAAATATAGAGCGAAGATTTTTCAATATCAAATCTAGGTTATGTGTGTTAGTTTGGCATGGTGTTTTGTATGTTTTTGAGGGAATTATTCATATAATTTTAAGTTGATGGTGGCATTAATTTAAAGAGAAAGTGACCCACAATATATAAGTTCTTTACTAATAGTCTTATGAAACCACAATAGTAGTGACCCACAATATATAAACTGTTTACTAATAGTCTTATGAAACCACAACATTATTAGAGTATGTATGTTCTAATTTTAACGTATTTACATGTAAGCCTTTCAAGGGTTTTTAAAACATGAGAATTACTAAAACTAGGTAGCATGTTCTCACATGTGTGTCTTTTAAGAATGTTTGGAAACATATTCATTATGAGCATTTTTTTTAACAAAGTATTTGGGTTGAGGGAAAGCCTAAGGAAGAGTCACTAGAAATTTTATTAAGAAAAATATTTTTGTTGATGAGGATATTAGGAAAGGGTCAGTTAATCTTTCCTTCAACATAGTATTATCATCAAGGAGTGGATTATGGAAGAGTCGATCAATCCTTTATGGAGCATAGTATTCTTGTTGAAGGTGATCCTGGAGAAGGGTCATTTGACCCCTCCTCAAGCATGGTATCCCATAAAGGAATATCTTAGGGAATTATTAGCTAATCCTTCCTTGAGTACAGTGTTCTTCTTAAGGAAAAATTAGTGAGGGTTCAAACAAGCCTTCCTTAAGATTAATATTCAGGTCTAGGGGAAGACTAGGGAAGGGTTAACCTTCCTCAATCACAACATTCTCATTGAGGAGTATATTAAGGAAGGATTATTTAGCCCTTCCTTAAGCACAACATTCTCATTGAGGGGGAGGTTGATGAGGGATTGACTGACCCTTCCTTTATCACATTGTTCTCATCGAGGGAAATCTTAAGAAAGGGTTAGCTTACCCATCCTTGAGTAGAGTATTCTCATCAAAGTGTAGTTTGGGGAAGATCAATTGGCACTCCATTGAGTAAAAATTTATTGTTATAGGTCAATTTGGGCATCATCCCTCATGACCTGGTCAAACTAGACATCATCCCCATCACCATTGAAATAGGGTCTATCATCCCCTCATATTTTAGTTGCTATATGCCCTAAGAGAAGAACAATTCATTCATGGCTTCTATTGTGAGATTTCCAAGGTTTGAAGTATATGTTATATCCCTTGTTGACTCACCAACATAGCCTTTAAAGGGACTAACTGCGTTGCAATGCAAGATCCTCCATTCAAGGGTGCACTGCAATGCACTTCTCCACATTCAAGAGTGCATTGGAAACCTGGGAGTGGAATTCTCATTGTTCCAGGAATCTCCACATCATAAGTGCCTTCTAGAAGAGTCCATATGTGTCAAACTTCAAATCCAAGTGTCCATCTAACACCTCTAAACTTGGAAACATGTCTTGCCTATTATTAGAAGGTCATTCATTGAGAAACTACCATCAATTTCCCTATAAATTGAGCACTCATTCTAGTGCTAGGGAAGGAAGAATTTTGGTAAAGAAATGTTGTTGGATTCTCATTTGAGAGAGTGAAAGTAATGATATCCTGCTGCTATGATGTTGGATGTGATGAGGCTTGGGTGAAGCTGGAGCTGGTGGCAACAAATCGATCATTGGTTGTAACCTCACCCTTCTACTCTTTAATAAAGATTAATGTTCATTTTCCCATATATATGTCTCTATATGTATCTATTTCTTGTGTAATGGATTCTTGAATGATATATATATATATATATTTCACATCTAATCAATTTGATTGAGTAAGATAAGTACATATCTGTATATGCATGTTGTTTGTTGTTCTTTGTTTGTGTTTACAGGAATTGATCTGGAGATCTTAGTTGGATTGAGAGCGACAAAAACAGCGACAAAATGAGAAGGGGAAGCGCATGGATCACAAGTAGGTTCTTTCACCATTTTGTATATCTTCTTATTTTAGAGAAAGTGATAGTAAATTCTTTCCTCTGTTCTAAGTGACTAGCACCATACTTAGGAAATTTTGTTTATCCGTAGATCACAAATCTGTAAAAAAAATTGGCAACTCCGCTAGGGAGTATCCTATCATTCCTGGTGTTTTTTCCTCTGCCTATCCTCATCAGTAGAATCTACTTTCAGTTATTAGACATTTGAATGAAATAATTGCATTAGAAGTGTGTTATTTAGCTTGATTTTTCAATCCCTGCTGCGCCCAACACATTGTTGATCAAGAGACAGTGCACTGTCTCCCACTCAGGGGTGCACTGCAATGCAATGTCTCCCCTTAGAGACTGTGTTTACCCCTTAGCCAACCAAATTCCATTAAAATTTATCATTGCTATCATTCTTATCCATTTGTTTGTTGTATTCTCAATTTTCTAATACCTCTTAGAGACCTATAAAATTTCTTGATTCTTCCTCCTTTGAAAAGTAAATTTGTTCAAGGTCTCTTTAGTGTTTTTATTTATCATTGGAAAATCAAACTCAAAGTATTTTATTTCTGCATTAGATCCATTTGTTTTTGTAAAGGAAATTTTTGTTCCATTCTTCGTTTCCTGTAGGAAAATTTGTAGTTTCATTCTTCATTTTTCCTAAAAGAGAAATTGTTGTTAAAGTCCTCGTTTCTCAAAGAAGAAAACACTTGTTTTGTTGATTTGATGCATATAGTTTCCTTTCATGCATCCACATTAAGGGAGCTGAAAAGAAAAACATGCATGTGCATATAGTGAATTGTGTATGTTGCATAGGAACAAGTTAGGAAAGCAACATTTCAGTTTGTGCTCTTTGTTGTTTGCTCTAAAACTGATTGCTCTTTCCCTTTGTAGCTAGGATTTTCGTTGAAAAAGCAAAATTGAAAATTTTTCTTATCATTTAGTTTTCATTTTTAGGAATTTCCATCACATTACGCAGTGAACCTCAAAGACAAACTTTTAAACAAGATCAACATAAAATTTACATCAATTTACCTAAGAAAGCATTGGAACATTAACGATAACATTTAGAAGGTTTAGGCTAGAGACGTGTTCCAGCGTCGTTAAACATAACAGTTGTCGCTAACTTGTCTGCGATAAATTCTGAATGTGATACCTCACTCCATGTACATAAATATATCGGATCTTGTCCACATACCTTTGGGTATATATGGTGGTGTTCTAGTACGAAAAGTATAAGGGGGTGCTCTCACTGTGCAGTTTCACGTTAGACAGTGTTGTTGGAAACACGATTGTCATTACACCAAAACCCATAGGTGTTATTCTCTGCTACAATCGCCAGAGTTAGGATCCACGAGAGGTGGTTAGTCCATGTCACGAAACACACGGGGAGCATTGAACCCAATGTCCAACAATCTTCCCCCCAACGCGAGCCGGGTGAGTTTCAAACTCGACACCTGTCACTCTGATACTAATTGTGGGAAACATGATTGCGGTTAGACCAAAACCCGGAATCTTTAATCTCTACTACAATCGCCAGAGTTAGGATCCACGAAAGGCGATTATTCCATGTCGCGAAACACACGGGGAGCGTTGAAACCAATGTCCAACAAGTGCTAATATGGACTTGGGAATCCATATACCTTCGGGTATATTTGGGAGAAAAAATTTAGGTTTCTATCCATCCATATGTAATTGAGTTGACCTCCTTCTAACTTGTGATACACCAAACACAACATTCAGGGAGATTTCCTGCCCATACTTTTTGGTTCGCCAAGAGGTATTCTGCAGTTCACAATTAATTGGTAAACTTTTTGCCTAGCATTACCCTTTTATTTTGTTTATTTGTTTTTGGTCATAAAATAAATCAGTCATCGTGGAAGAAGAACATCCATTTCCCCGTCGTTCGCGTAGAATACACTGAAACCACCTTTAACACCGGAAGCCATTTATGGTCAACGAAGGCGACATTGTTCTACTAAAACTAGTAATATTAGTACCTCTGGTGTGACACCTACCAGAGTTGTCTCGATTTGTTTCTACAAATCGTGGTTCATCTACTGTTGTCGATAAAGAGTCCTCTCACCTAACTATGGTTGCTATCCATCCAATCAGTGAGACCATACCTCCCAAACCCGATGTTGTTCAATTGGAAGTTGATTAGGATCCTGTCGTTCTTTTACTAGAACATCTGAATCCTAAAGTCGAACAACCAGAAGTTGTTCCTGTCATTAGGGGAATTTTGAGGTCTCAAATGGGCCTCCTAAGGAGATTATAAAATAATAGTGGAAATAATAAAATAATATTTGATTACATCATCAAATTTTAGAGGCAAAAAAGGAAAAAAAAAATTCAACTCATATTTTCAAGTTATCTCACTATGGGTTTACTTAGATTTCAAGAGAAAACACTTTTTGGATGAAAATTTTGATTTCTTATCCAAGGAGTACCCATGTTGCATACTTTCGATGGACCCTACTACACGAAAAAATGAGAAATACATGAAAAACGTGATTGCAAACAAGTTTTTTGATGTATTTCTCATTTTTGATGTATTTCTCATTTTTCATGTAGCAGGGTCCATCAAAAGTATGCAACATGGGTACTCCTTGGGTGAGAAATTAAAATTTTCATCCAATGAGTACTCCCGGTTGAAATTTGAGTAAAACCGTAGGGAGATAAGTTGAAAATACGAGTTGAAAAAGTAGTTTTTTTTTTTTTTTTTTTTTTTTACTTCTTTACTCCAAAAATGGTGAATCATCCCCCATGGTTGAAATCATCATCTTGAATCCTATTGGTCTTATAAATTTCATTTTTGTTGTACATATTTCATAGGAGGGCCATTTTAGAGCTCAAAATTCCTCCTAATGATCGGTCGCTGGATAGTCTATTGTAGCAATTGAGTCTCCCATATGGTGCAGTCAACCACCTGAAATATACTTCGGGCCTGACGAAGAAATCCTTCCACCTGGTTTGATTTCAATTGAAGAAATTACACAAGAAGAAATGACATCGATTCCAACCCATTTTGGATCATAGCTTTATCTTTACGATACTTTTCCTCAATCACCCCACTCTGCCTTCTTCGATCCTATGTCTATTCCAGTTTCCGTAGATCTAGTAGGGTATACATTTGGTCGAATAACCATGCCTAAGCTAACATCTTTGTTTGGACCATCTATTCCACTTCTGACATCACCTTCTCTTGCTACCCCATAGTTGTTCACAACATCACCAGAGTCACATTTATTTGGTGGCCTTTTCATCCCACCCGGTTACCAATATTTATCTGGAACCTTCTCTGGTGCATCCTCAAACCCATGGAATTCACCAATGTCATCATCAGGTATTCTGTCTAGTACATCTCTGGTGAGTACTAAACAACTTGATCCTTTATATACATCATCAGGGAAATATCAAGTTGGTCCATCTGGGTATATTTCATCCATTACAATTTCAACTCGACTCCTCACATTTGGACACCAATATTTTCCATCTTATTATACTCCTCACGCTGGGGGGAAACCTATGGTCACCCATTTTGACAGTACTCCGTCGTTATTTTTTTATCCTAATGTCGGATTGAATGTTTGTCAGTGGCAGCCCACTCTACCCATCCAACCACAAATGGTTGTACAATCATATCAACCCGTTCAACCTATTGCACCCGCATCTACTCCACTTGTTAATACATCCTTACACCTATTACATGCTCAAACTATTGTACCTGAACCTTCTCCGCCGGGTCCTTCAACCCAATACCCTCATGTATTGGGCCTTCAGACTCCAACTCCTTCGCCTGGTTTACAACAACCACCTGTATCTGGAATTATTTATTCACAAGATGGATTACCATATTATGGGATTTCACAGCCACAACCGGGTTATACCTATTCACAACCAAATCCATGCTATTCAATTTTGGGTTATAATCTTGGTGGACAGACCCCTTGGAAGCCACAAGCGCAAATACAACAACCTTCATTTCAACAAGTAGCATACCCAGGTTTTGGTCAAAAAAAAAATCTCAAGCATTTTCTTATCAAAACAACTCCTATCTAGGTTACCAGCAACAGATTCCTTATGATGGTGCTCAAATGCATGTTGCCGAAGAAATTCCATCATACCTTGGCTATGCTCAACCTGACTTAAATCGATGGTTTCCCTTTGTTGCAACTTTAGATTTACCGGATTTAAACTGGCTTACCAATGATCCAATCAACTATGCTCCTTGGTGGTCGGTGATACCTTATAAATTACCCTCGGATATTCCTAAATTCAATGGAAACCTTGGGAATACTCGTCGACGCATGTTAGGAATTATCATTTGTGATGTTTACCTAACTCAAAAAATGATGACTCTATTCGACTACGTCTTTTCCAGCATACGCTCACTGGTCCGACCGCGAAATGGTACATTGAGTTACCAAGAGCTTCATTTGATAATTTCACTGCCGTAGCTATTGTCTTTTTGACCCACTTCCAGTTACCCATATGATATGAAACTAGAACAGAACACTTGAATAATTTTAAACAGATTAATTCTACTCACATTTCTGATCATGTTCATGAGTGGCATCATCATCGTAGAATAGTTAAGATATTTTTTCCTGATCAGCTCCTTGCTGAGCGGTTCATTAAGTCCCTATTACCATCTATAACTAAGGATGTGGCTAAGGGTGGCATCGTCACTGAAGAGCAGGTCATTGCTCGTGCCCAGTACTTAAATTTGATTTATGCTCTGTGTGGCACGCTCGATGAGAAAATTCCCAATATTCCTCGATATATTTTTATTGTTCCTCCTCCATCTAAGGACTCTCATACCAGAGATGGTATGATTGCTACTGCAAGAAAACATCACTCTACTGCATGTGATCCTGCACCTTCTTCCGAAATCCATGCCATGTCATCTAACAAAGGAAAAAGTGACAAGAAACCCAGAAGTAAGAAAAAGGGGAAATCAAAGAAAAATCAACCTTCTACCCCGCAGGAACGATCATATGATCAACAAACTGGAAATCGGAAACCTCGTTACCCTTGTATAATCTGTAATGAGGAGAAATTTTTTTGTAACTTTCCTCACTGCGCCGAAGTCTCAAAATTGGTTAAGTCCTCACCCTCATCTGCTATGTTAGAAAAATCCATTTCCAAATCCAAATACAAATTTGGTTGCTACGGATCCAGCTTCTAGTTCCGAAGCGCTTATTCTTTCTATCATGAAGCCATCAAATGATGTTTTGGTGTCAACGTGTAATAAAGATTATGGTAGCTAGGCTACTGATCAACCTACTATGTTGACCATGAATTTGTCTACACAATCGATACCACCAAATGCTATTCCTTAATTGAAAATAAAGCTACCAAAGGGAGTCGTTCATAAATCGACATTTAATCCTCGAGCCCGAGCTACTCAAAATTATAATATAGTTGAAGATTTGGCTCAATCCCCTTCAGCTATTTCAACACTTGAGGTGCTTCAAAATTGTCCCTCCCATAAACAGGCTTTGTTGTCGACAATTGGTGGAATCGATCCAGCATATTTCAATCTTGTAGTCTTTAATCATATGGACTATGTGTTTCAATTACCAGCAGAATTGGCATTCTCCATCCAAGTAAATTTTCTCAATCACCTTGTTCATCGTACTATTATTAATTAGGGATCATCTACGTGCATTATGTCTCTAAACTGCTGGAAGTCACTTGGCTTGTCGTGCCTATCTCAATCACCTACAACGTTGAAATCTTTCGATGGACGTACATATAAGCCTTGTGGTATCATCAATAACTTGCATGTTTAACTAGGTGGGAAAATTAGTAAAGTTGAAGTTGAGGTCGTTGACGGACCCCTTAACTACAACATTTTACTCGAAAGGCCATGGGTATATGCTATGACTGCAATAATTTCTACATATTTTAGAATGATCGCCATTCCACATAAAGGTGTCATCATAGTCATAAATCAACTCTCCTTATTTGCCTCTAGTTCCCAGGTAACTAGAAGTGTTCTATTAGTTCACGCACCACAAATCGCACTTGAGAACATTGGTATGGGTCTCTTAAAGGATTCTACCCTCATGGGAACCTTTGCATTACCACTGCTTGTGACATGGGAAGAAATTGCAAACACAGAGACCTACTACATGATATCTTCCACTCCATCTGGCTTAAGGAAGATTACGGGTGATTCTAAAGTTGTTACATTGGATGAATTTTTACTGCCCAGCCCAATTGAGGTGGCATAGCAATCAATATACATGGCTTGGGCGAAGAATCTAAAATGATCTTCGTCGATCGTTTGGGTTGATCGTTCATTAGATTTTGGTACTCCATCTGATCCATTTTAATCCACATTTTTTATAGATGAGAATATTGTGGAATCCATGATGCCAAAAGGAGAACCATGGGAAGATCATCATCATCGCTCCCATATTTAGGATTATGAAGAAGGTAATCTTATTGAACTATATCACCCATCGATCAAAACATTCTTTTCAAATTATTTTCCTATTAATGCAATCAAATCTAAGCGAAATTTATAAAAAATTGAAGAAACCATTTCTATCGATATTTCAACCAAACCCGGCGTTGTATAAAATATTCATGTCGGTGTCTCTTGTTCTCCAGCAGAACTCGAAACATATCTCTCTCTCTCTCTTTTGTGAATTTCATGATGTATTTTCTTGGTCTTATGAGGAAATGCCAGGCATAGATACTAGTATTGTTGAACACACTATTAACATGTACCCTGATGTCAAATTGGTACGTCAATGCCTTCGTCCCATTCATCCGAAGAAGGTCGATGCCATTAAAGCAGAAGTTGAAAAAATTTTGCATGCTGGTTTCATTTCCCCTATTCCGCTAACTGAGTGGGTTTCCAAAATTGTTCCTGTCATGAAGAAATAAGGGACCATCAGAGTGTGCATCGATTATCAGGATTTCAATCTTGCTTGTCCAAAAGACAACTATCCTACTCCCTTTATCGACCAAATTATTGATGATTGTGCTGGATGAAAAAGCTTTTCGTTCATGGATGGATTTTTTGGCTACAATCAAATCAATATCCACCCAGAGGACCAATATAAGACAACATTTATCTGTCCCTCGGGCACATTATCTTATTGGAAACTCCCATTTGGTTTAAAGAATGTTGGGGAAAATTTTCAGACAGCAATGGATTATGCTTTCAATGACATCAAGTACATTGTTCAACCTTATCTAGACTATTTACCTACGCATTCATGAAACCGAGCTGATCACCCGATGCATTTGCGACCTATATTTTACACTGCTGACACTAAAAAATATGCCTCAATCCACATAAATATGTGTTTTGTGTTGGTTCGGGTCCTTTCTAGGGTTCGTTGTCTCAAAAGAAGGAATTTTAATCGATCCACTGAAGGTCCGGGGCATTCTTGATTTGCCTGCGCCATCAAATTTTCTTTAGTTACAGAAACTTCAAGGAAAGGCTAACTTCCTAAGGAGGTTCATACTCAACTACGCTGAAATGGCTAAAGGATTTACTTGCCTCTTGAAAAAGGGGATTCCCTTCCATTGGGATAAGGTTGTGCAAGCTTCTTTTGTTGCTATCAAGGATACACTTATCCGGGCATCATTAATGTATCCCCCCAGTTATTAGAGTGATTATTTCTTATATATCACTGCGGCTAATACGACTATTGCTATGGTATTGGTCCAAGTAGAAAATGGGATAGAACATCCGATATATTATTTGATTCATAATCTCAATGATATGGAAGGGAAGTATTCATACATCGAAAATCTCACCTTGGTGGTCGTTCAAGTTGTCCAAATATTTCGCCACTATATCATGTTCCAAAAGACCATTGTCATTTCAGATTGCAACCCAATGAATTACATTTTATCATGTCAATTGCTAGGAGGCAAGCATTCAAAATGGATTGTCATTTTGCAGGAGTTTGATTTGGAATTCATCAAATCCATTTCAAATAAGTCTTTAGTTTTGGCTGAGCTTCTCTATGACCTTCCCTCTTATAGTACTACTATTACATGGGAACCATCTATTCCCGACGAGTCTCTATTTTTGATCGAATCATCTGATCCTTAGTATGGGGATTTTATCATATATTTCTATACCCAGACTTTTCAGCCTGATACCTCTCACTTTGAACATCCATTTATTTGATACCAAGCCAAATATTATCTGATCTTCAATGATACACTTTATCGTCAGGGTGTCGATATGTTTTAAGGAGGTGCCTCACTCATGAGGAGGCTGAAAATGTTTTAAATGATTGTCATGTGGGGGATTGTGGTGGACACGTGTCTAGATATGCTACCGCATAGAATATACTCCGTGCCGGTTACTTTTTCCCAACCATATTTCATGACTGCATCCTCGCGGTCAGAATTTTTCATGCATGCCACATATTTGATCATAAATTCCGCAAACCGCCAGCGTTGATGCATCCTGTTATCGATGTGGGACCATTTTCAAAATGTGGCATTGACTTCATGAACTGAAACCCTCATTCATTCGGGGGGCATGGTTATATTATTGTCGCAGTAGACTACTTTACCAAGTGGGCCGAAGCGATGCTTACATTCAACAACACAGGCGAAATAATTGCATTATTCTTTTTTAATCATGTCATTTCACGGTTTGGTGTTCCATAGGCTATAGTCACAGATCATGGTAAACATTTTCGTAATCACATGATGAATGAGTTGACTGCAAAATTAGGACTGTCACATGATACTTCTACTCCTTATTATTCACAATCAAATGGATAAGTTGAGGCTATTAACAAGATTCTTAAACGAATGATAGGAGTTCATAAAAAAAATTGGCATTTGATCCTGTACTCGGCTTTGTGGGCATACCGAACCTCGATGAGAAATGCGACTGGATTTACCCCCTTTTAATTGGTGTATGGTCTAGAAGCTATCCTCCCTATCTAATGTGGAATATCGTCATTAAAACTCGCAATCAACTTGTTACGTGACACCTCTACTGAAGAAGTGTGTCTTTTTAACCTCATCCATCTTGATGAAACGTGTCGTGAAGCCGCATTGGCTGACGAAGTGCATAAGAGACGTATAAAGGCACAATATGACAAGCATGTGCAGCCTCGCATCTTCTCATAGGGTGACCTGGTCCTTCTTTATGATCAGGAAGATGATGTAATAGATATAGGAAAATTTGAGCCATTATGGCATGGCCCCTATATTTCCAAAAGAGTTATTACAAACGGTGCCTACGAGTTGGTCGATGATGATGCAACTCCATTGGCACAACCTTGAAATGGGTTTTATTTGAAACGTTACTATGATTAAACATGAGCATAGTAAATTGTTGTATTATATTTTATATATGTTGTTGATTTGAATTTACTGTCTTAGTTTGTTTTTCTAGAGTTTTCTTGAAGTTATTAATTCGCTTTACATTTCATCGCAGATGTTTGAATCTTTGGAATCATTCGTTGGGTATGCTGAAGGTACTAGTTGTGGGACACAGAATCTATCCTCTACAACGTCGGCCATTTTCACTCTAAACAGCGAGTTAGTGAGTTTTCAAAGGATTTGTATTGGTCAATCTACAAAAAATATCACTGAGTATAGCGCGTTGATCGAAATTCTCTTTGATGCCATTTCATTTGGTATTAGCTACATCATCATTAGGTTAGACTCACAACTTGTGGTACTGAAACTTACAAGTGTTTAAACTTTCAGAAATCCAACACTGCATCGTATGTTCCTAAGAGTTCGACTTTTGGAAAGACATTTTGATTTCATTCAATATCAACACATTTCCAGAAAATTGAACACATTAACTGATTCTTTAGCAAATTATTTCATAAACAGACATTTGGAACACATGTAAAGACATATTTTTAATTCACATCACATAATTGTATATGATTGTGCAATAAAAATAGGAAAACAATGAAAAAAATAAATAGATAGTGATAGGTTTTTACAAATTTTGTGCCCAATACAGATTAGTTATTTGACCTCAAAATGTATAAAAATTTTCAAATGTAAACTAGTGATGCTCATGATAACATGCTATTGATCTAGCTATCCTACGCAATAACCACATCCAACGGTTAGGAACGCCGAGAGTATGGCACTGCAGTCTTATGGGTAACTCTTTGATCCGGAATTTGGAATCCTAAAAGTCAACCCATGTATGTGATGTTGTAGCTCAGCAAGGGTCTTAGCCATATCCAAATCTTGAAGGACTTCTCTCCTGAAATCCCTCTCTGTTGGCTCGTCCGCTCCTTGTTCTGGCTATCCCACTGGTCGAACTTGACCTACATCTGCATTACATCAAAACTTTAGTTTACTCTTGGGAAACATCAAAATAAAAAAAAATGTATAAACCTTAGAAATATAAAAAAACATGGTCAAAACATTCTTACCAATTGCACCCCACTGAGCGTCGTCTGGTAAATCCAAATTTGGATCTCCTCGGAAGTCGACACCTGCATATGGATAATCATCAACGACGACCATCTATCGCCTAAACCAGGTGAAAAATTCAGTCGATAACATGATGGTTGATTGACTAGCATGTCTAGCCATCAGTTCTACTCATCTCTGCATCCTTGAATCTCTCTGGCTAGATATACCCAATGTCACATGTTGAGGCTGCATAAATGGAATCCGATCTAAGGCAAAAGAAATCAGGATCCAGCTATAGTTGAAATTTTTCTTCCTTCCTACCTTTGCCTTGGTCGTTTCTCTCTCATCTGAGAGAGGAAAACTTCATCCAAGTTGAAAACTATTGGTTCCAAGAACTCTAGTGCATACTTCCTGTAAGATCTATTTGCTACGTGTAGTGTGGCGGTACCAGCAAGATTTGCAATCATGAATAGGATGGTATTCAATACAAATTCATGAACTTCGTGGATGTTTATTTTACCATCCTTAATAGGTTCTACCCCTGGATTGCAATACTACAATACATAGTCTCTCACAGTCTCTTCTGAGAGAGCAGACCCTAAAAGAGAAATGGGCAGACCTCTCCTCAATAATCCTATGAGAAAATAGATATCCTCCATTAATACTGGGTCCACTTTGTCCCCAATGTGAAATGCTTCTATCGTTGGATCCCATGAATGAACAAGGAACTCCAATAGTTCCATCTGTTGCCTCATACCTAACAGTCTAAAGTACTTTAGCAACCCGCAGTCTCTGAGGACTCTTACCATACATAGATTGTTTAGGGAAATCATGTTTTGTTCATCATGTTCTCTTTCCCTCCATGTAATCGTCATTTTGGTCCAATGAATCCCTGAAACACAATAACAAGACTCATAAGGATACATTTAGGCACACTGCAAAGAAAAAAAATGGAAATTGGGCCTAACGCACCCCAAGTCAAGGGACAGTGCGTTGCAAGTGCACCTGGCCTTCAATTCTAGTGCACTGTAATGCACCTTTCGACATTCAAGGGTGCGTTGCCCTATGAGAAAAATAAATTTACCCTAAGGGGCCCAAAACCCTAAAAAATTGAAATGAAATGAAACATAAATTCTACTGAAGGAAAGAGAAGGTTTATAGCTCCAACCTATATCGAATGGCGAGGAAAATCTTCCAAAAAATCTGTCACAATCAACTACTGAAGTTCGGGGGAAAAAATTGGTTCGGAGCTTCAAAATCCAAATGGTAAAAATGAATGGTAAAACTATTTTAATTAGTCATTTGATTATTTTAAAATCATATTTATTGATGTGACTATGGTTTTTATTCATTTTTTGCTATGAAACAAGTATTTTTAGTCCATTTGATGTTGTTCTTAATAGGTTTACAACAGATATAATGGATTAGTCGTGCATACTTACTCAAGAATGATTTGACCACAAAGGATACTCTTTTCCTTATTTTTTGAGCTTTGATAAAAACTAAAAAGGACTTGAAGTGCACTTTTATCTCTTTTTCAAGCTTCCATAACGGCGGAAAAGGAACCCCTAGAGTCTTCCTTTAGCTCTTTTCGGACTCTGATAATGCGAAAATATTGTCGAGCACTTGTATTTTCTAGTTCGTAAAAGTAAATGAAACGACATCTACTCAATATATGTTTAACCCTTTTCCAGACTGAGATATATTATTTACGGAAAAGGAAAACCTTAGTCGAACATGGCTAGGAGGTTCTCTTAGATATCATTTTACACTTTTTCGGATCTGAGCGACAAATTTACGAAAAAGGACTCATGGAGTTTTCTTTTGTCCTCTTTTTCAAACTCTCTAAATATGAAAAAGGACTGGGTCGTCATTGTCGTTAGGCTCGTTAAAACATAAAATAGTGACAAGCTTATCGATCATGGCAAGAATCAAGTGTCATTTAATGCTAGAATCATTAAATTATTAAATAGTGATGCATATTCACCCGAAGGGTTGAATTATATATGAAGCATATGTTATCCTCCTTAAGCTTGTTAAAAAATAAAGAGATACTAGTCGACAAATGACTAGGGAAAATTTGGGAAAGTGAACAGAACACTTTTACGGTAGGAGGTCGCTCTTGAACATGACACTTTCACTCCATCATTGTGACTTTTTGGGTTGTGTAATATTCTTGACGGTTCATTCATACCTATGGTTCATCATACCTTCACTTTGATTTTGGGTCAATGCTGCCAAATCATCTCAGTGTCATTGATATTTTCAAGAAAATTCATCCAATGAATACTCATCATTTTGCAATACTCATAAACCTTCATTTTCATGACAGTCATCCTTAAACATTACATTATCAAGTCACATTTTGTCTCTGAAATCAGTTACTCCTGTTTCACGATAAAGTGGCTTCCTATCGACATCAGCTCAACATCTAGGAAGTTTACTTAGAAACATCATCTTCTAGTACCATGACACTTTTTACATCATCAAAAGGATCCTCGCTTCTGGACCTTTGACCAAAATATTTTTTTTGCTGTTCGACATCAAATCATCTATTCACACCTTGCAAATTGTACTGCAGTACCTTGAGAGCCATTAACATCAATGGTGGTTCTCTCACGTTTGTTAACAGCTCACATCATTGGCTGCTAATCAAACGATGTCTTACCATGTTCAACTACAAATCATATATTCACATGGCTAGACTTGTACCAAAATGATCGAGTGAATGTGATAAGAAGACCCCGGATATAGTTTCATCCATCCGGGCTGTGATTTTAGGATTGTTGTACACATCATCTGTATGGCGACCTTACATACAGATCGTCATCTGAACATGGGCATATATCTGTAGGCATGTCTGTATTGGGAAAAATTCCAATGTAGACGACTTTATACACTATGTACATGTTATTAGATAGTTTATGTGTTGAGCATGGAAATGCCTCCCTTAGCAATTCATGATAAAAATAAAAATATCATGATGTAATGTATTGTAATATTGATGTAGGTAGCCACTCCACTTTAGTTCCAGCTCATCACATCATAAAGCATCTCATCCAAATATATTAATATTATTTTGACTTCATGCTTTAGGGGGCAGTTGTTATAGGTCAATTTGGGCATCATCCACCATGAATTGGCCAAACTGGACTTCATCCCCAAGACCAATGAAAGCAGGTCTATCATCCCCTCATATTTCAGTTGCTATATGCCCTAAGAGAAGAACACTTCATTCATGGCTTTTATTGTGATATTTCCAAGGTTTGAAGTGTATGTTATATCACTTATTGTCTCACCAATGCATCCTCTAAAGAGACTAACTTCATTGCAATGCAATATCCTTCATTCAAGGATGCACTCGAATCCACTTCCCAACATTCAAGAGTGCGTTGGACACCTGGGAGTGGAATTCTCATTTTTCTGGGAATCTCCACATGGCCAGTGCCTTCTAGAAGGGTCTATATGTGTCAAAATTTGAATCCAAGTGTCAATCTAACACCTATGAAATTGGGAACATGTCTTTCCTATTATTAGAAAGTCATTCATTGAGAAACTACCATAAGTTTCCCTATAAATTGAGCACTCATTCTAGTTCTAGGGAAGGAAAAATTTTGATAAATAAATTTTGTTGGATTCTCATTTGAGAGAGCGTAAGTATTGGTATGTTGCTGGTGTGATGTTGGATGTGATGAGGCTGGGATGAAGCTGGAGCTGGTGGCAACAAATCGATCATTGGTTCTAATCTCCCCCTTCTACTCTTTAATAAATATTGATGTACATTTTCCCGTATATATGTCTCTATATGTCTCTATTTCTTGCGCAATGGATTCTTGAATGATATATATTTCACATCTAATCGATTTGATTTAGTAGGTAGATATCTATATATGCATGTTGTTTTTTGTTCTTTTTTTATGGTTGCAGGAATTAATATGGCTATCTGAGTTGAATTGAGAGTGACAACAACAACAATAGAAGTAGAAGGAGAAGCACTTGGATCACAAGTAGGTTCTTTCAACATTCTGTATATCTGCTTATTTTAGAGAAAGTGATAGTAAATTCTTTCCCCTGTTGTTCTAAGTGACTAGCACTATACTTAGGGAATTTGGTTTATCCGTAGATCACAATTCCGCATAACAGTTATGGTTAATAGTAAGGAAATTTTGAGTTAAAAAATGAACCTCCAAATGAAAATTGTACTAACAAATAAATTTTAAGATAAGTAATAGGATTCGAGTTTATGATTCCATCCCCAACGGAGAATTTTTTTTGGAGAGAAAGAAGAAAACTATTTTTTTAATCATATTTTTGACTTATCTCCTTCTAGGTTCACTCAAGTTTCAAGTGTGTACACCCATTGGATGTGAAATTAAATTTTTCATCCAACAAGCACCCACTATTTATACTTTTGAGTAGATCTACATCGAGAAAAAATTAAATCATGAAAACATTGTGTTTCAAAGATGTTTTTTCATGTATTTCGATTTTTTCTCCATTTGGAGCTACTTAAAACTATGACAAGTGAGTAATATTTTGATGTGAAATATAATTTTACGTCCAACAAGTGTACACACTGGAAATTTGAACAATCATACAAGGAGATAAATCAAAGATACAATAAAAAATAGTTTTCTTTCTTTTCTATTAAAAATTCATAACTTTCATTTTATTATTTTTACTATTATTTTGTTATTTTCCCAAAATTTCTTCAAGCGGAGCATTAGGGAAATTTTGATGTCTATTCCTAAAGAAAATAATAAAATAATTGTGTAAATAATAAAATAATAGTTATGATTAAAAAAAGGAAACAACCTTTTTTTCTTGTATTTTTTTTCTTATCTCCTTATAGGTTTACTCAAAAGTCATGTGTAGACACATGTTAGATGCATAATTAAGTACCACATCTAACAACTACCCACTCTGCACACTTCTAAATAGACTGAAAAAAATTAAATTGAAAATACATGAAAAAGACATAGAGTAAACCTCTCCATAGAATAATAAAGTTAGACATTAAATTGGTCTATATTTTTTTAAGAAGAAATATATAATTTCAGATTTTAAGTATACAAGAAAAATGGAGGAGCAGACATGCTACACAAATTACTCCTAAATCAATTAGTATATCTCTCACAAAGGAAAAGTACAAGCCACATAAATAGTTCTCATGAGATCCAACAGATTCCAAACAAGGAGAATATTTTTGAGAAAATCTCTCCACAAAACTCAACAACCAACAACCCAATCCTACCTATATTCTAATGTAAGCAGTATTCCATTTCCCCCCTTTAATGCTTACATTTACATAATTACAAAGATTAATACAAAAAATGACAAATTACAATTCGCATGTCTCATCTGTCTCACTGGTCTTCCTCGACACTTATCCCCACTCTAAAGTCTCCCAGACAATGCTCTTTTCACCACCGCAAAATTTGAACTTCCCATTTAACTCATTTAAGACATAATCGCCTCTAATCATCTTTGATGAACTTTGTATAACTAATACTTCTCGATATTCTGAAGGAAAATCATGATACTGGACCACCCTATGGACAACCTCCCATCTATCAAAATGTAGGGAACTACACTTTTTGATAGTTGTATACATGAGTTGTTTGATTACTGGGCATATTCAATAGTCAATTATGCAACTGACCTTTCTACATACAAGGATATCATAACAGAACCTGTAACAGATGCTCTTAAAGACCGAAATACAACAAGTTGCATCAAAGTATAACACATTCACACAATTAATCTAGCGATAAGTTGTCTCAACACCGAAGAACGTCGAGAACAACTAGTTTAACTATATTCTTATGTTCATTCATTGATTTTTCACCTTTTACAAAACAAAATATAAATGAAATCCATTAAACAAAAATATTCAAAAAATATGATTTGTCACTGAATTCACACACCCAATATTTACACCTATTGCCAAAATAATAATGCAACAATGACATCTCGACAAGTCTAAAATATTTTGGCCTTTTCCTTCAGTCCTTCCAAGAGTTTGAACCTACTCTAAAAACTTGCTTCTCGTTGCAGATGAATAGTGTGGTGAAATTGCACACCCACTGACACATGTGGCAATTGTTGTAGAGCTCAATATTTCTGCTAACATTGCAGGATTTTTACCGAAGAACCATCCTCATAGCAGTATGAGTGTCTGTAATGACAGGATCATGGATTTCTACGATATTCTCTAAAAGAAATCCACTGCGAAGAAATTTTCCTATCAGTTTCCTACGACTTGGTGACACCCCCTCAAAATATTTAAGAGGGCATCATAATTATGCACATAGTATTTGGGTACAGTCCCTCATGCTTCTCTAAGGAATTTTCTAATGGGAATAAAAAACAGAATGTGTCGACTCCCACTAGAATGGTTCCCTCGCAGCTCACCAACTCGTAAAATTGTTTCCATGAAAGAAACTAAACCAATATACCTTGTTAATGTATGTGTATAGACCAATAAATCATTTGCTTCAAGTCCTTCTATTAAAGTCCATAGTTTCTCCCCACATATCGTTGGATAGTATGAGATTGAATTTTGAATACATGACCCATGGCTTGAGGTAGAACAACGGACAAAGGCGAAGTCACGGGTTCAAATGGCCATGAAGAAATCTGAACTATCAGTCAATTCCTCAATCGTCTTCTCTTTCTACTTGCTTGTGAGGTGAGGAACGATGGCATTGTCGATGTTTTGAACTATGAAGTCTGAGCCAACAACTAATCCGCTCTCGTGTCAAGTGAAGAGTGAGGTGTTTCTACATTACACATTGGCTCTGCTCTGTGGAATTCTTAATTCACCGCTATCTGCAAGGGAGTCAAATCAAATACACAGGAACATAGGCAAAAAAATTCACACAAACGAAATCTAAAAAGTTACACACTATCTTTGTAAAAAAAAACATCAAATCTCATATCTTTTTCATCCTCCTGAGCCCTCCCGCAAGGGAGACAAGCTCAGACCTGGTCTAATACCAACAAGAAAAATGGAGGAGCAGACATGATGCACAAATTACTCACAAATCAATTTGTGTATCTCTCGCAAAGCCAAATTACAAGCCACATAAATAGTGCTCATGAGATCCAAGAGATTCCAAACAAGGACAATATTGTTGACAAAATATCTCATCAAAACTCAACATCCAACAGCCCAATCCTACCTATATACTAATGTAAGTATAATTCCAAATATTCATAATTGAATTAAAAAGATATTGTTTTTGAAATATATATTTTTATTTTATTATTCTAAAATGAGAAAAAATAATAAATTTAATATAAATAATTTTTCAATATTTTAAAATTTCCAAATATCTCTTTTAATATTAGAATATTTTTAAAAAATCAAAATAAAATATCATAAAAAAACCTAATTAAAATATATAATATTCACATCATAACAAAACCTAACTTTAATCAAAAGTATAATATTCACTTGAAAATATATATTTATATTAAACTAATGAGTTATTAAATTTTATTCAAATATAAATTTAATGATTTTTTAAAATAATCATTAGAGACTTTAGATATAGTAATTTAATAAAGATTCTTTAATATTTGATTTCTCAAATCATGAGAAAAATCAAATTTGTAGAGCAAACCCACTTATCTGATATGTAATATATTTTATTTAATAGTGATATATTCATTAAATAATATACCTTTACCTCTTCCAAATAGTTTTTAGTTTTAATCTCTATGAGATTTGAATCAATTCTCAATTACACACCAACTAATTAAAATCTAACCTATAAATCAAAATAAAATATGTTAAATTTTAATTAAAAACACCCTAAATCAAAATAACCATATGCACAAGGCATGATATTCTAGAGAGTATATCTTAATGACTTCAAAAGTGTCGTATTCCCTTCAATTATTTGAGTTCCAGTGATTCTATTACGATTCCTCAAGTCTGTTTCATTGCAAATATAGACAAGGTGAAAGAATAATAAAAAATAAAACAACACAGCCAAAACATGTGATGCATAAACATAAAGGCGTACTGCATGAGCCATGATATTTTACAAATTATATATGTATGACTTCCAAATTGCAGTATTCCTTTAACTTATTCTGGTTGGAGTGAGTCTGTTACGATTCCTCATTCCTTATGTTTGTTGCAGTCTGAAGATAGACATAGACGAAATAGCGCAAATGTGTTGTACACAGGTAGAAAGGAGTGACACACGGATCATGATAATCTAAGGACACTATTTCTATCACTTCAAATTTTGGATTGAGGAAGACAAAGAGTTCAATCAATATTGAGGAAGACAAAGAGTTGAATCAATAGGTATGTATAAATATCTATCTTACCTATCAAATTTTTTGAGGTGCAAACATTAGGTGCAAACATTTTATTATATAAAGATTTATCTTATTTCTTAAATTTCTCTTGAGATGTAAACATTTTTTAGAATATAAATTTTGAATAAAATGTTTGTATTTCGGAATATTTGATCCTCTCAAAACTTGATGGATTTGTTATATATATATATATATATATAAACTACTTGTAATTTTCTATTGTTTAAATTGTGTTTTGGAATATATAAAATAGATTCAACAAATTCAAAATTCACTTTGTTATAAAATAGTGTGCCTAAAATGTGTTTTTAACCATTTTATTTATATACAAAGTTGATATAAGATTATGTTGTTTTATATGTTGTTTTATATGGACATGTTTATATGGAGTGAAAGTGAAATATTTTTATCACTTCTGTTTAGAATTACCACTCAGAGTAAACTTATTGATGTTTTATAATACTTTTAATTAAACAAACCAAACACATGTATTCATTTTTGTCACTTCTCTTTAGAATTACCATGAGTAAACATATTGATGTTTTATAATACGTTTAATTGAACAAACCAAACACATATATTCATTTTTTTTATATCTCACTTGAAATATTTTATTTATGGTTGAGAGGGAGTAAAACATTCTTACAAATATTTTTACCACTTTTCCTTAGTATGACCACTTAGGGTGGGACTATTGATGTTTTATAATGTTTTTAATTAAACAAACCAAACATGTATATTCGTTTTTGCATTTTAATTATATCTAATGTAAAATATTTTATATATGGTTAAGACTAAGAGTGAAATATTTTTACTTCTCCTTAGTATGACCACTGAGGGTGAGATTATTGATGTTTTATAACACTTTTAATTAAACAAACCAAACACATTTATATTCATTTTTTTTTTAAATTCGGTGTTTATTTTATTTTTATTTGAAGATTTTTTTTTTAATTTTAAAAGAGACTTGTCAATACCCAAGTTGAGCATGGACGAAATTACACATCTACCTTAGTGTGGGTTGTAGAATGAGCCTCTCGGCTCAATTAATGAATGAAATTTCCATTTTCCTAACATTTTTATGGTCAATTTTGGCCAAAAATTCAATCGATATTTTCAAAAATCATAAGAGTAAGTTGTTTAATGTGCAAGGATTCAAATACCTTAGGGTTTTTCCCACTGTTGAATCTATTTATACATTCAAAGTGCATTTTAAACAACAAGAAGTCACAATCTTACTAAAAATCGTATTTCTAAATTCCACTCAAAAAACCACTTCATTTATTAGTTAGACTATGCATAAAAAAAGGACCATCTTTATATATCTTATGTTGATCCAAAGGATAAAATGTATGTTAAGAAATAAAAATAAAAATACTTAAATTCTCTTGAAAATGGTGCCAAATTGTAGATCTCGTTGTCCTAATTTCAACAACACTTGAATCACCTCAATCGTCCTAATTTTTTTGACTGACCGATCTCCCCGGGGTTTGACCCCAGACCGATCACTAACTAACTATTCGCTCTACCACTGCACCATGTTGTTACTTATTAATACATGGCGGGAAAGTTGTTAATAAATTTTTATGGTTGGCACGTTGGGGGGAGGTTTAGGAAGACGATCTCGCCCGACTTGCCTAACCCCAAGTGATATGCATTCCCCTGTGATTATGTCTTAAGTGAAGTGAGTGGGGTACGAGGCATTTGGCCCATGCCTCGACCCAAGGTATTATCGCTCTATATGTTACCAATATCATAATTTATGGGACGGGCAGGTGCGTGGCACCCTGTTCGTGCCCAACCCCCAGTCCCATAATTATAAAGTAACCAAGAGCAGGATCAGTGGGGTGCATGGCCCATAGATCGCACCCCACAGTCACATTAATTTCCATTTAACTAACCAAGGGCAGAAAAATAGGGGCACATAGTCCATTTAATGGTTCGACAAATTGTACCATAATCAACAGGTTTCGTGGCCGATCCCATCACCTGTAAGTGGAAAATTGTAGTTGTGAAATGCCTCCAAAGTCTAATTTCGCTGGCAATTTTGACAAAGTGACGAACTTGTAGAATGATTAGTTGAGAAATGAAGAAGGAGGTCTAAATTGTCAAATTTTCAACCTCTTTGAGCCTAAGAAGAGCTTGCACAAGTTTTTTTGGGTTTTCTGGACATAATGGGAGTGTTATTTTTGTAATTTAAGCATTACATGTTCATGTAATTACACATTTGGGCATATAATTTAAAGATTCAACATTGGAAGTTAGACCCAGAGATGTAGCCCAAGAGGGGTGAACTCTGTCATTGAATTGTTGTTTCTTGATATTGCTTATTGTATATTTTTCACTATTAAAATCTGCAAAATTTAACTTTGTTTATGTGCTTTTGCAATATCAATTCATTGCCCATAAGACATAAACTAGCTTGCAAAAATTTACATGAAACCTTCAATTTTAATTTCAAATTAGTTTGGCATTAGAGCATGGTTGTTGTGAAGGTTTAACATGTTTTGAAAGTGTTTTTCTTGAATTACTACAAAATCTAACTTGAGAAGAGGAGAATGAGTGCTTAAAGAACCAAAACCTCAGATTGGTTCAAGGAGGTCACAAACTCCAAAAACTCCACCAGTCATGGCTCATGAAGAAGGATAGGAGATGATGTCTGAGGATGATATAGTTTTTAGAAAGGATCTTTATGATATGTTTAAGATGGTGAAAGGGTGAAAATGTGAAGTTGGGTTACACTTTTTTCCCTTTTTTGAGAAAAAACTTTCATTTTTTTCAATTCTTCAACTTTCTGCAAGCTAAAACAATTTTTCTGTTTAGAATTTCATTTAACGATAAAAAAAAAAAAGTTGTCAGAAATTTTGTTAGCTTTCTATTACTTATTTATTGGAATTTTTTTATACACATTTGTTATGTCAACTTAGCGTTTCTTTGAGTGTGTGTTTTTTATCAATCAACGGATTCATAAGAAGTCATGTTAATACACAATGTTGTATTCTTTGAAAATTTGTGTTTTTGAGAAACAAAATGTGTTACAACAATCTAGACAGAGTCTACTTCGATTTCATCATATTTACAAAGCCAATGGATGCACATCATAATTACTAGAATTTTTTTAACTGGTCCAATATGAAAAACTGCATATTTGGAATATGTTTCGTGACACAAGAAATTTCTTAGCATATAAGTTATAAACTAAAAATATAAAAGCTACCTATTAGAGACAACGGACAAACGTCATGTACGATAATTTTTTCAATTTTTTTTACAATGTATTTTGGCAGATACAGAATTTTGATTTCACTGAATCACAATGACCTTCAGGAATTGTTTGCATCTGTTTTATTACAAAATTAATTAAAATTAGTAAATATTTATGAAATTCCATGAAAGTTATATTTCATGAAAGTAGATTCAATTTTGAAATGCTCGTCTTGGTTTTGACAGTTAATTTAGAATGTTTCATGGAGTTTAATCAGTCCAAAGTTGCAGAAACGTATTCAGGGCTTGGTTGTGCGTAACTAGTGACGTGTTAGTTCGGCCGAACTCTTAAACAAAGCTCGGACGAACTGTTTTTTGTGTCGACGGCATGTTAAATCAAACGACAAAGTAGTTCGGCCGACCTTTTACTTATCTTTCAATCGGCCGGAAAGTACCGCCGAGCCCCTCCAAAAAAACATTTCGTGGCAATATAAATTTCCGCGAAACCATTCATTATTTTCGCATATTTTCGCACGTTTGGTCTAATTTTACAAAAGTCTTGATTTGATTTGCAAAGAATTGTTTCGGGTTTAAGGACTTTTCTTAGAGGTACATTCAAAGGACTTTTCTTTGAGACACATTATTTTCGTACATTTGATCTGATTTTGCAAGGAATTTTTTTGGGTTTAAGGAATTTTCTTGGAGTACATTCAAAATTTCATGGAGGTACATTCAAAAGGCATTTCTTGAAGGTATGTGATACATTTTTTTGGGCTTCAATTTTTTTTAAAGTATGAATTTGGGCTTAATTTCGAAAGGACATTTTTTGGTTTTGGGTTGAAGTAAATATTTTATAATGATTTTTTAAAATGAGTTTTTGTGTAACCTTGGAAGGAAATATTTTGAACTTCGTTTCATTTTTATAAGACATTTTTTTCTTGAATTTTTTAAAGTGTTTTGGATTTGAGTATGTATTTTTTACAAAAAATTTAAAATGAGTTTTTTTTAAATGAAAATTTAAAATGAGTTTTTTTTTAATTGAGTTTTTGTCTAAATTTTTGAAGGAAATTTTTTGAACTTCATACTCTATTATCATGGGAAATCAAAGAAATTGTACCAGAAAATATGATCGAAAAAGAGACCCTGAGGAACGTAGAGAATAGACGAGACAATCTCACAAAAGAAAGATAGAAGCACTCTCAAATATTGAAGGGGAAAACCAACCTCAACTAAAAGTTGAAACAGGTATGTAAATATAAATATTATGATTTTGAAATATTTAGAATTTTCCTAGTGTAAAATGTGAAGCTTAATTTTTATTTGATGAACTAATTTGATAAATATTTTGCAATGTAAACAGAGAGAGATATTCCTCAAAAAATTGATGATGAGATACAAAATTTTGAAAGAGAAAGTGAAAGAGATATTGAACCAATGATTGAAGATGGTGAAAATGATGAAAGAAATTCAAGTGCAGAAATTGAATCACAAGGTATGTACATATATATATGTTGAACACATGCACGTATTATTGAAATTATACATATATTTATTAATTTAGTTATTTTTTGAATATTTAAACTTATTATGTACTATTCATTCGAATATGTACAAAAGAAATCAATGTTGATGACGAGATGTTAGAAAATGTTGACACTCACACATATGGAGATAAAAAATCTAACCATTATATACGATATCGTGTTAACCACATTTTTTAGAAGTATTTCATAAAGGAAAATGTGACAGTTCAAGCCCAAATGTTGAAAGGTCTCCTATCATTAAGGAAATTAAAAGAATCTACGACTTTATTGGGTATTCGAAAATCAACCAAAGATAAAAAAAATGAAGGAAAATGTGATACAAAATGTAAATAGTGCTATAAATTCAATTAAAATATCTAGAAAGAAAAATGTTTCAGTTGTACGTAGAGCAATGCATATGGCAGTGGTTTCATCAAGTACTAAAGAGAATCTCTTGGTAAAATCTATGGCACGAGCATTAGGAACCTCGTGAAAAAATTTGCACAAACATCAGAAATTTCAGTTGCAAATAGATGTAAATGATGAACTTGCTTGTTGGAGAGCTATTTGTAGGCAACCATACAAAGATAGACTTGGAGAAAATGTTAAAAAAACAATATATGAATATTGGAAGAACAATTCACGTGTTTCGCAAACTGCAAGGCATGTGATACAAAGAAGAATAACACGAAATCAGTATGAATAACATGAAAAAAATTTCTTGGAAAACACTTGGATAGAGTTGTTCAACAAATTCAAAGAAGAGAATCGTGAAATTCATGTTTTAATTAGTGCTTTTGTTCAACAAAAACCATGGCATGTAAAACCTATCACTGTACACGACACTTGTTGTTGCCGTTATCATGTAGCATTTGAGTTATATTATGACACATTCCTTGATTTTGGTAGAACATTTTGGAAGGATTCACCTCCTCCTTCCACTATCCGTGATTTCATATCTCAAATTCTATGTGAAAGAGAATTTGACTAAATTTCAAAAAAAATATCGCACTGATATAAATGATCAATCATTTTCCAACATGAAAGTGAAATGGAAGAGATATGAATATATCCATACATCGATTCAAGGTGCAAATAGTGTTAAAAGAATTGAATTACGAGAAGAAGAAATTTTTGTGATAGACTTTTGAGAAAGTTTGAGTGTGAAATTATTAAAATACCCGGCTACTCCCACAGAGTTTTGATGGCACATGGTAACCAAAAATCCCAGGTGGAAGTTTTTCCACCAGGGACCATTTTTTCAGTAATTGATTTTGCAGAAAACTACACATTTGTTCCACAAAAAGAAATTCAGAGTGAATACTATCATTTTGACCAAGTCTCCATGCTTGTCCATATTCTATATAGAGATGCTAAACAAAACGTCGATAATATAGAAAGCACCAGTGAAAATCAACATATTGTTAAAGAATATCACTTTTATATCAGTGACGATCGTACACATGATACATATTATGTACAACATTGTTTTGGAAAAATTTATGATTCGTTGAAAAATCATGGAATAACATTCAATGAACATTGGATATGGTCAGACGGATGCGCAGGATAATTCAAATATGCACGATCATTCTTTTGGTTGTGTTGTCTGCATAAGAAAACCTGCATTAAACATTGTTGGAATTTCTTTGAGACTGGCCATGGAAAAGGAGAACATGACGGTGTAGGGGCATGCATAAAACGATCACTTCGAAGATATCAAATGAACCCATCTGCAAGCCGACTTATGGACGCGAAAGAAGTTGTTCAATGGTGCATCGTTGCTCTAAGCCATGAGACTAACCGATCAAGGGAAGTGCGAAGGTACATTCAATTTAATTTTTATTGGATATCTAATTAAATAAACAATGTACATTTATCACAATGATTTTCTTTGATTATATTTTGATATCATATTTAGATTCTTCTTTAAATTTTCCATATAAGGGTATTTTTGGCATATTGGGATCGAAGACGTAGATAGATCAATTGGAAAGGACATTGAAACAATAAAAGGGACTCGAAAATTGCATTCAATTAAAACAAATTCGTCCAGAAATGTGTTTGGATTGGATAAAAGAAAATATTCTTGTTTTGATCCTGTTTGCATAGACAACACAAAATCCAATGACGTTTGTGAAAACAAAATGTATGTAAAATATTGGAAACATATAGAGCTAAATACAAAGGGAAAAATGTTCATTGCAATGTTTGAAGAAATGCAATCAGAGGAGACTACAATATCATCTGATGGTGATCGAGTTTCTGATCTTGTTAGAGAAGGTAACATTTGAATTTCTTTCTAATGATAAATATCTAGAAATAAATTTGAATATGTATAATTTTTCAAGTTTGTTTTATTGTGCAAGATATGTTTTTGTTGTAATAGCACCTACTGACAACGATAAAAATGTGAAGTATTATTTGATGCGTTGCACTGAATGAAAAATAAAATTATTATAAGACTATAATGATCATGGATTTCTATATGAAAGAGGATATATTATACTGAAAGGTTATTTTTTCAGACAAACTAATCAAAGTGGGAATTTTGTTTACTTTGAAGACTATGAACCTGATTTCATAAGTTTTCAATATAGTCACTTGGTGTGTGCAACACGCATAAACTTGATCGATGTTCAACCAAAGAAAAAAACGAATATTAAGAAATGGAAAATTTCAAAATCCGATCATGAACGGATTATTGAAGATGGCATTCCATTGGAATTTTTTTATTGAATTGCCCAACAATTTATTCTCTTTGGATTATACGTTCTAGAACTTCCAGTACTTAATTAAAAATTGAGCTGCTTTGTTATGTTATTTGTGCAAGTGTTTGTACATGTAAAAATTGTTTTGGTACATGCACACTCTAGTATCAACTGAAAGTAGCTTTTCTATACATTCATTGATGAAAAATGTTACATATGTGTGTGTGTGTGTGTGTGTGTGTGTGTGTGTTCTAGAATGAAATTAACTGAAAGTAGTTTTTCTATGTGCGTTGATGAAAAATGTTGCATGTACTGGATATATACATGAACTCAATGCATGCCCAGTTTTTCTTGTGGGTTTTTTTGGTAAAAGGTATCCACAATGTAAATAAATCATCTGCAGTATAATTTTGCACAAAGATTCCTTTCAGATAAGAGACTCGAAGCACTTCTTTGACTTTTGGTGGGATTTGACCCACATCTCTATTCCTGATTGAAAATCTAGTACAAAATTTGTCTGTCCAATGGTCGAATATATTCTATGTGCATTGATAAAAAAATGTTGGTGCACGTATTGATATATATATATATATATATATATATATATATATATATATATATATATATATATATATATATATATATATATATATATATATATATATATATGTTCTAGAATTCAATTAACCGTTCAAGTAGTTTTACTATGTGCATTGATGAAAAATGTTTCACGTACTCAATATATATGTTCTAGAATGCAATTAACTGAAAGTAGTTTTTCTATGTACATTGATGAAAAATGTTGCATGTACTAGATATATACACGAACTCAATGCACATAGTTTTTCTTGTGGGCTTTTTTGGTAAAAAGTGTCCACAATGTAAATAAATTATCCGCAGTATAATTCTGTACGAAGATTCCTTCAGAAAAGAGACTCGGAGCACTTCTTCGAATTTTGGTGGGATTTGACCCACATCTCTATTCCTGATTGAAAATCTAGTACAAAATTTGTCTGTCCAATGGTCGAATATGTTCTATGTGCATTGATGAAAAACTTACATGCTACATACTATTGTTTGAGTGAATTTTTTTTTAAAAACTTACCAAATGTACTTCAACCATGTCTAAAACTTGAATTTTAAAAACTTTTTGATTGTATCAAAACAAATTACTTCACATGTCATGCCAATTGTAGTTCAACTATCCAATAAAACCATTAACCATTTAACAGTATATCACACGCCAAATGTAGATTGAAATGGTATCCAAAACTTAGTTTTAAAAACTTTTTGATTATATCACAACATTACTTCACATGATTAATGTACTTCAACCATCCAAAACTTGGGTTTTAAAATTTTTTTGATTATATCACAAATATTATCATATATCCAATTAGAAACCAACCATCCAATAAAAACATTTAACATTATATCACATGTGCCAAATGTAGATTGAAACCATCCAAAACTTAAGTTTTAAAAACATTTTGGTTATATATCGTGCAACATTACTTCACATGCCATGCCAATTATAGTTCAACTATCCAATAAAAACATTTACCATTATATCACATGCCAAATGTAGATTGAAACCATCCAAAACTTAACTTTTAATTTAACAAAAAATTATAGATCACGACATTACTTCACATGCAAAATGTACTTCAATCATCCAAAACTTAAATGTAAAAAACAAAACAAATTATAACACATCATTACATAACATGGAAAATGTAGTTCAGAAGCAAAACATTAATTTATAGATGACAACATTACTAGTAGTTCAATTATCCAAAACTTAAAAGTTTTAAAAACCAAACAAATTATATAACAACATTACTTCACATTCACATGCCAAAAGAACTAAAACCATCCAAAACTTAACTTTTTGGAACAAAACAAATTATATTAACACTGTAATAAAATATGTCCAAAAATTGTAGATCTCACAAGTATCAAGTATCAAGTTATATATATATATATATATGACAGTGCATCAATATAATATATAAAAAAAGTAAATTTAAGACTATCTAAATCTTGAAATGAAATCTACAAATCATGTCCATCAAATACAGATGGATGTAGTGTCTTTCCTATCAGAGTCTCAATCCGTGCGTTATCTTGCAAACCATGGGAAACCTGTACACAATGCACATACAAACGTTAAAATTTTATGTTTTAAAAATGAGCGAGAATATATATAGAACTTCATGTAAAAAAAAAAAAAATCATGCAATACCTCATTAGGTTCCCTATCCATTTGTTCGCCTGCTACAAGTTCGCCCATGGGAACATATCCAACAGTAAATTGTACAATATATATATATATATATATTAAAAAATTTCAGATGAAAATGCACGTGTACATATATAAACTTATTTTCAATAATATTAAAAAAAAGTTAGAACACTTGTTCAAATGGTTGAAATGGTGTAGATGTTCCTATCTTTGTTTACAAAGTCCGTAGCCAAAGAAATTCTATAAACTTGTATCCAAAATTTTAAAGTATAAAAGGAATTCAAGATCAAGATCTCAATTTATAATAAACTTTAAATAAACTCAATTATAAATTATAATTCAATTAAAAAAACACACACACACACACATATAAACAGACATATGTATATATATATATATATATATATATATATATGTGTATGTATATATAAATGAAACCCCTAATATCACAGTGAATGGACATTCTGAAAGAGGCTCCAAAATAAATCAAGAACCCAACTCAAAATTTAAAATAGCTCAAGATATAGATCTATATATATCTCAATTTTTAATGGAAATTTTTGAGCTGGAATATATATATATATATAACTTAAACATAAATTTTAAAAGTGAAAAATTGTCCATACTTGTTGTGGAGTTGGCACATCTCCTAAGGAAGTAGAAGGTACATCTCCCAAGGAAGAAGAAGGTACCACCATCTCAAAAACATCAGACGGAATCAAAATCTGTTAAAAATTTTTATTAGTATATATGTACATGTACATGTGTGCACAATTATTTCTTTTAAAAATATCACTTAAAAAACACTAACATTTGTTAACATATCTTGATGGTGAGACCCATCTGCATTGTGTGAACCAGAGGTCCCGAACGTGATATTAACTTTTTCGTCATTCATCATGCGTGACAACTGCAAATGGTGTTTTAACATATAATGATACATTTTTTTTTAGATTAATGTACATACAAATAAATGTATACATGTACATAGACATGTATTTATTATAAATTGTACACATGTATGTGTTAAAATAACTGAACCCTACGGTCATTAACACATACCATTCCTGTGCCGTCTTCCTCATGAAGAATTAGGTCTTTCCAACCATTGCAAAAATTATTTGCATATATTCATAGATCTTCAACATTCATGTTGTCAATCTCTTCATCTGTACAATACACAAAATTGGCACGTGCATTCTCACGTGCTCTTTGTTGATTTAGACAAACATCGACTCCACCCAATCCACTGTAAACATTGTCAATCATGACATCCCTTGCTTCTTGACTTATTTGAGAAGTCGCATCCATCTCTGACCGTAGAGTTTTGACCCGAAAAGGTCGACTCACCAATGGCGGCTCAAGGCAAGGCAACTCCACATCTCGCCTAGTGCCCCTACGGTCACACAATTGACCTTTCCCTGGACCAAAAAATTCTGATGGAAGGTCATTGCAATTGGGTTTCATTTCCAAAAAAAATTCTGCGTAAAACAATTTTCAAAATAAAAAAGAACCTCGTCGTTCCATGGGAGCCTTCCATAGCCCGCAAGGTGCCTATCATACAAATAGTGAGCTATATCGGGGTGCTTGAAATATTTCACCTTCATCATTTTTCTTTTTGGACCCTCCTTGAAATTAGACATTGACTTCGCCATTTCTTTTGTCACTCTTTTCTTTACATCCTCCCATTTATCAGGACCCATTACTGTTTCCTTTCTCTTTCTCATGACTTCTACAAATGTATCAGTCGTTGGCCCAAGATTTTTGTACACATTTACTATTTCACCCAATAAATGTGTAACTATTTCGAGGCTTTGTCGACTCTCAGCAGGTAAAGTCAAAGCCACAAGATCTCTCCGCAATTTTGCCTAAAGTTGTTGACACCTTTCTAAGGTGCATTGAGCCATGTTTTTTTCCCATGGTATATCAGAAATATCGGCCGGATAAGTTGTGGTGTGTAGACAACCTTCTTCTTGAATGTAGCATTCTGCCCTATGTCTATTTTGACCAATATTTGGAACATTTTCAGCCTCTGCATCAATATATATATAATTTTGTATATTATAAAAAACACATGTAAACAAATTTGTACAAATTCAATGAAAAAAAATATTGAAATTGATGGAAACCTCGACGTGGTTAGCTAGCATCTTCTCCACCCTGAAACTATTGAGAACCAAAACGACCCTGCTGAGAACCAGCACCACCAGCCGTTGATTGGCCTCCGGGAGAATAAATATCACCACCTTCACGCAACCTGCTACCACATAGTGATGGCCCTCTAAGGGGATTTGAACCACCACCAACTTCTCAAGAGGAGAGACAAGCTTCATAAACAAATACGAATTTATAATCAATTGAAAAATACATGCATACATATAAATACACGTGTACATATTCATTGATTAAATTGTGCTAAAACCATACCATGACTAGGTGAAACATGGGCATCCATGGCTGGAGTAGAGACCCTTCTCTTCTTATTAGCTCCTAAAAAATTAAAAATGAAACTTATTAACAACTAATTTAACTCACAAAGTTGATAAAAAAATCAATTCCATATGTACACACATGTATGGGGATTTAAGATTATATTTAAATTTACCATGAACAGATCTCGATTCCAATCCCTGATCCTCCCCTCTTGTAGAGATATGGGATTCTGTTGATCTTCGTTGTTCATCCTCCATGATATATATATCTACGGTGGACATTTACAATTAATTTTTTAAATAACTAATTTAAATTAAATTCAAAATAAAATTCAGAAAATTAATGTTTAATTTAGTGTAAACAGATTATGTAAAACACAACTTTCAAAGCACTAATTCATGTGTGAAACTCAATTTTAGCAAAAAACAAGTTATAAAAATAATAAGTTCAACAAATTGTGTTTTACATGGTGGGAGCACACTTGGTATAAAATTAAAAAAAGCACATTGTCATTAAAAAAGAAGTGAAACTCCATTTAAACAAAAATTTGTTGAAGTCCCCGCATTTTAATTTCATAAAAATCTGAAGTTCACCACTTTTTGCAAATGTGAAGTTCACCAAGTTGCAGTTTACATGGTGTGTTGGGAGCACACTTGGTATATAATTGAAAAAAGCACATGGTCATTAAAAAAGACACATTTATAAGTACACAACACACACATATCCAAGATATGTTACAATGTCGATCAATAAATTTTGAAGGAGAGTGTCTCAACACTAATTCATCTTTGAGCAATGAATCTTGAATTTTTGAAGAAGAGCGTCTCAAAACTAATTCATCTTTAAGAGATGAATCTTGAATTTTTGAAGAAGAGTGTCTCAAAACTAATTCATCTTTGAGAGACGAATCTTGCATTGGCATTAGCATTGCCCCGTATAATTCTAATTCATCTCTTAATTCATTTTTGATAGATGAACCCTGAATTTGCATTGCCCCACACAATAAATCACTAGACATCTTATTCACATTTGTACAATGCCTTATACTAAAAAATTGAAATTGGCTAACAATATTGTTTGCTATAACATGCAGTTCTTTTAGCCTCTCCTCCTTAACTTGGTATACGCCATTCATCTGGTTGCACACAAGTTCAGAATTGGTGAAAACTACAATTCCATTTGATTCATAATCCATCGTTGTTCCCAAGCCTTCTATCAATCCAATATAATATGCCTCGTTGTTTATTGTTCTTCCTGGTATATTCATTTTCCTTTGGACGACTTTGCTAGTCGCAATATTGGAAAGCACATATGTAATCACTGCATTCCCTGGATTGGTATAGCAAGAAACTTCTATGTGTAATTTCCATTTTTCAACCATATTTAATGGTTCTGGTTTTTAAACTTCCGTGGTTATAGTTATTGTAATCAGAAATCGGATTATCCACGGTATCATATTTAATGGTTTTCTTATCCCTAAAAAAAAAAATTTCAATAAAAATATATATATTAAATTGACATTTATTGCAAATGCATGGGAGAAATGAAAAACTTATATTTAGATCTATTCTAATTAATCAGGTAATATCAGACATAGTTGTCTTCACAAAGATAGATGAATACTCATTCTTTCCACTTTTTACCAGAAACAATTCACATGGACATGAAAATGAAAATATCTAATACAGATATTCAGAGATTGGATCATAGGGGGCACACCTTAGGTGTTAAACCATATGTTTTTGTATCAAATCAGTTTAGTTCAATGGGAAACTTTTATGGCTAATTTTTGTTTTACATGTTAAATATAAAAGGTTTTTTCTCTCTCATTGTTTGAGACCATGGATATGAAAATGAAAAACTATATACTTGGTTAAAAACTATGTTTTGTATCAAATTACTTTTTGTTTCTAAATACTATAAAAATGTTCACTGTAGGGGCATTTAGATCTATTCCAGAGATTGACCGTAGGGGCATTTACTAGATATGTCACCTTTCATAAAAGATGAGATCCAGAGGCTACCTGGCCCTTTATAGACTCTACCTATAGAACTACCATGGATATGAAAATGAAAACTTCTAATTAGATCTATTCTAAAGATTGAATGTAGGGGAATTTACTAGATTAGGTTTTAAAACCTATATTTTTTTTGTATCAAATCACTTTTGGTTTTAATGGGAAACTTTTA
>CM076581.1:937673884-937759392 GCA_034641835.2 Pinus albicaulis | reverse complement strand
ATAATGACGCAACAATGTTGAAAGTCAGCCCTGAGGAGATGATCAAGCGTCGTCGTGGCTCTGTCAAACTTCCCTTTGAAACCTCGTTCTTTACTCACATCTAGACTACGGTTCCGGGTTCGAAAGCAACACCTCTATTTCTTTACAAAGTGGGAAATCTTCAATTAAACATCGTTCACGACCAAAATTCCTCTGCACAGACCTCGCCTGTGGGTAGTATTGATTTAATAGGGTTTATTCGAATAAATTACGGGAATTCAAGGACAGAGAAACATAATTTCCAATGCACAATCGCCTCACAGTTAAACAATTCTCCACAATTAGCAGTTCGATACAATTCAATGGAAAATAAGCTTTGAAATAATTTAACTGGAAACAATTGTTCACACACAGATTTTATTGCAGAAATCTCTCTCTCTTGCTCTCTCTCTCTTTTCTACATCCGGAGAATACAATTTATACATATTACAATGTGGCTCTTCGGTTCCTCGGTGAGGACCGTTTTTGAAAATCAACAACCTAATTACAATAATTCAATTAACTGAAATATGACAGCTAGACTAACTGAGCTATTCGACTTCTACACTCTAACTGATCCAATAATACAATCAGCTAAGGTATTGACACCTAGCTGTAAGGATTCAAATGTTTTCAAACCCTCGTAGCCACCACATGTGGACAAAACTCCTACATTGCTGGCTAGTGTCTAATGCCCCTGCATCAGACTCCCGAGGGAAATTTTCTTCATGGGCTCCTGTCCATGAGCTCTTCTACTGATCTGCCTATCTTCTGCAACATCTCTTCAATCATCCAAGTGGCATCTTCCTCTAGCTTATCCTTCCATTTGATCAAGTACTGAAAGTACTCTTGTCCTCTGGTCCTTCTGAACACTCTTTTGTCCAATATCTTCTCTAGTAGCAATGGCTGTGCTGGAGGTAGCTGCTCTTTCCACTCAATCTGTTCCTTGTCTACTGATCCTTCTTCTGCTCCATCATCTTCATACTTGTAGAAATCTACAACATTAAAAATGGGAGATATTCCAACATCAGGAGGTAATTCAATCTCATAAGCATTTGTAGAAAACTTCCTAAGTATCTTGCATGGCCCAATATTTTTGAACTTCAATTTGTTGTACTACTTCTTTGGGAATATCTCCTTTCTCAAGTGTGCCAAAACCAGATCTCCTACTTCAAAATGAACTTCTTTTCTGCTCAAGTCTTCTCTGTTTTTGTATTTGATGCTGCTCCCTTGTAGTTGTTGTTTCACTTGTTCATGTATGGCCTGGATCTCTGAAGCAAATTCCTCACCATCAGCACTTCTCAGCTCTGCCTTTCCCAGGTTTCTCAACTCTAATATTCCTCTGGGGTGCATTCCATAAACAATATGAAATGGACTCTGCCCTATGCTTCTGTTTGGTGAGTCATTATATGCATATTCTTCCTGGGGAAAAATATGATCCCACTGCTTGGGATGCTCTCCTGCAAGACTTCTCAACAAATTTCCCAGACTCCTATTCACTACCTCAGTTTTTCCATTAGTCTAAGGATGATAAGCTGAGCTGAAACTTAGTTTGGTACCAAGTTTCTTCCACAGTGTCCTCCAAAAGTGACCCACAAATCTGGTATCTCTGTCTAAAACAATACTCTTGGGTAACCCATGCAATCTAACAACTTCTTTGAAGAACAAGTTAGCAACATGGGTGGCATCACTAGTTTTATAACATGGAATAAAATGTGCCATTTTGGAGAATCTGTCCACTACAACAAAGACTGCATCATTTCCTCTCTGAGTCTTGGGCAATCCTAGAACAAAATCCATGCTCACCATGTCCCAAGGCCTGTCTGGAATAGGCAAGGGAGTGTAAAATCCTGCATTCTGGCTCCTTCCTTTAGCATATTAACAGATTTTGCAATTCTTCACAAACTTGTCCACTTCTGCTCTCATCTTGGGCCGGTAATAGAAGTGACTCAACTGCTCATAAGTCTTATCAGTACCAAAGTGTCTAGCAAGTCCACCACTATGCTTCTCTTTGATCAAATTTTCTCTCATGGAACATTTTGGTACACATAGTTGGCTTCTTCTGAATAGTAAGTCCTCCTGCAAGAAATAATCCAGCCACTGGCTTCGATCTGCAAAAACAGGGTTATTACATGCCTCAAATGCTTCCTTAAAATATGGGTCTGTTTTATACAATTCTTTCAGAAAATAAAATCCTACAACTTCAAAATTTGTTTCTTGAACAAGCATGTGCCTCCTACTCAAAGCATTAGCTACTTTATTGGCTTGGCCACTTATATGTTTCAAAACAAAATTAAAACTTTGGAGATACTCAACCCATTTAGCATGCTTATGTTTCAACTTGGGTTGTTGTACAATATACTGCAAAGCATGATTGTTAGAATACAATACAAATTCCCTGGACATCAAATAGTGTCTCCATTTCTTCAGTGCCTGAACAATTGCATAGAATTCCTTCTCATAAGAGGAATACTTTCTTCTGGTGTCATTCAGCTTTTCACTGAAATATGTCACAGACCTATCATCCTGACTCAACATAGCTCCAATGGCCTCTCCACTGCCATCACATTTTACTTGAAATGGTTTAGTGAAATCAGGCAGGATCAAAACAAGCTTCTCTCTTATCTTTTTCTTCAACAGTTTAAAACTTCTTTCTGCTTCAACAGTCCACTTAAATGGTTGTTTGCTATTATTTATTGTCTCTATTATGGGTGCATTAATCTTACTAAATTTTCGTATAAACTTTCTGTAAAAACTAGCAAGTCCAAGGAAACTTCTTACCTCAAAAACATTCCTGGGTGAAGGCCACTCCACAATTGCCTTAACCTTTTCTGGGTCCATCTTCAATCCTTCTGCAGAAACAAAAAAAAACCCAAATACACCAACTCTTCCTTCATGAATGAGCATTTATTCAGATTTATCAGCAGTTTCTCTTGGTGCAGCTTCTTCAAGACATGATTAAGATGCCTTAAATGCTCTTCTTTAGTTCTGCTGAAAACTAATATATCGTCCAGGTACACTATCACAAATTTACCAATGAATTCCTTCAATACTTCATTCATAAGTCTCATAAAAGTGCTAGGTGAATTTGACAACCCAAAAGGCATTACCATCCATTCATACAGTCCTTCATTTGTTTTAAAGGAAGTTTTCCACTCATCACCCTCACTTATTCTAATCTGATGGTATCCACTTTTTAAATCTATCTTCGAGAAATATTTAGCACCAATCAAACAGTCCATTAAATCCTCAACTCTGGGCAAAGGGAATCTGTACCTGATTGTGATCTTATTAATTTCTCTGGAATCAGTACACATCCTCCAGCCTCCATCTTTCTTTGGGCTCAATACTGCTGGTACAGCACATGGACTCAGACTTTCTCTAATCAGCCCTTTTTCCACCAACTCCTGTACTTGTCTCCTGATTTCCTCATTTTCCTTGGGAGTCATTCTGTAGGATGCCTTATTTGGCAGATTTGAACCAGGGATAAAATCTATCTGATGGCTGATCTTTCTCACAGGTGGCAGCTCATCAGGTAAATCATCCACAACAATGTCACAGTAATTGTCTAACATCTCTTGTATCTCTACTGGTAAATTAGAAATCTTTGTAGAAGTAAGAACTACTTTAGGCTTGCAAACTAAAGCAAAACTTACCTCTTCTTCTTCTATCTGCTGCAGATATTCCTTCCTGCTCAGCAACAAGGTCTTTGGATCAATCACTCTACTGGATGGATCCCCTTCTTTCATGGGTATCAATGTATGATGTACCCCATCTTTGAAGAACTTGTAAGTGTTCTTCTTGCCATCATGCACTGCTGCTCTGTCAAACTGCCAAGGTCAACCCAGTAGTATATGACACACATCCATGGGCATTACATCACACACGACCTTATCTTTATATTTTCCCATTTGCAGCTCTATCTCACACTGTTCTTTCATAACCAGCTGGTGCCCTTTGTGCAGCCAGGACACCCTGTAGGGAGTTGGATGCTCCCTTGTCTTCAACTTCATATTTTCTAATACCTCAGTGGAAATCAGATTGTCTGTGCTACCACTATCAATAACTAATTGGCAGCATTTCCCTTGGACTTTGCATATGCTCCTAAACAAAGTCTTCCTTTGGGCAGGCTCAGTGACCTCTTTGCTTGCTTCCACAGGACCTTATTTACCACCAAGGATTCTCCCTTCTCTGGAAGAACTTCTTCTTCAATTTCTGCCTCTTCTTCAGCCTGGGCAACAACAACATTTCTTGGACTAGCACCCACATTCTCTGGACACTCATAGTGCTTATGTCCCACTTGTTGACATCTATAACATCTTAATTATCTACCTCTGCCTCTGTCTCTGCCTCCTCTTCCTTTTCCTCTGTAATAACCCCTTCTACCGCTTGCATCATCTTCTGTAGATGCATTCTGAGGTGAGCTACTGTTAGCTCCATCCCTGGGTGTAGTAGGCTTTCCTCTACCACCTTGACTTCCCTTTCCTCGGAAAGTACCTCTCTTCTTGGCAGACTGTTTCCTCAGGAGTTTCTCCTCTGCTTTCAAGGCCATCTGATAGGCCTCTTCCATTGTCTTAGGAGACAGGAGACCAATCTCATCTTGGATCTCCAGCTTGAGACCATTCACATATCTGGCAGTCTTCTCAGGTGTGCCTTGGAATTTCCCAGCCCTTATGCTTACTCTGCAGAATTCCTCTGTGTATTCTTTTACTGTCAGCAACCTTTGTCTCAGGTTCTGCATTTGCTTATACAATGTCAGCTGGTAATCACTAGGCAAGAATTTACCTTTTAATTTAGCCATCATTCTGGTCTAGCTTTTGATAGGTTGCTTGCCAACTCTCCTCCTCTCTGCCTGCACTCCATCCCACCAAAGTGCAGCATGTCCTTTCAGATTTGTTACTGCAAACTTGACCTTCTTATCTTCACTTATTTCTTCATAATCGAAGCATTTATTCATTTCATTTATCCAACCCACTAGTTCCTCTGGATTCAGTCCCCCTGCATAACTCGACACTTCAATTCTGGGCTTAACTGCAGACCCCAGAATAGTTCTGAGGAGCCTCATGTCAGGAGGAATTTCAAAATTTTCTTCAGCTTCTTCTATTTCAGGTTCGCTGATGTCTTCAGGATCTCTGGTCTGTCTTTGCTCTATCACATCCATTCTGGCCTCGACCCTCTGCAACATCCCCAAAACCTCTGCATTGGCAACGGGCCTCCTTCTGCCAGCACCTCTACCAACTCGGATTGCCATGTCAGCTCTTCTGCAAAACAACCTGAAAACTTGGCTCTGATACCACAAATGATGCAACAATGCTGAAAGTCAGCCCTGAGGACATGATCAACCATCGTCGTCGCTCTGTCAAACTTCCCTTTGAAACCTCGTTCTTTACTCACGTCTAGACTACGGTTCTGAGTTCGGAAGCAACACCTCTATTTATTTACAAAGTGGGAAATATTCCAATTAAACAACGTTCACGACCACAATTCCTCTGCACAGACCTCGCCTGTGGGTATTATTTATTTAATAGGGTTTATTCTAATAAATTACGGGAATTCAACGACAGAGAAACGGAATTTCCAATGCACAATCGCCTCACAGTTAAACAATTCTCCACAATTAGCAGTTCGAGACAATTTAATGGCAAATAAGCTTTGAAATCATTTAACTGGAAAAAATTGTTCACACACAGAGTTTATTGTAGAAATCTCTCTCTTGCTCTCTCTCTCTCTTTTCTACATCTAGAGAATACAATTTATACATATTACAATGTGGCTCTTCGATTCCTCGGTGAGGACCGTTTTTGAAAATCAACAGCCTAATTACAATAATTCAATTAACTGAAATATGACAGCTAGACTAACTGAGCTATTCGACTTCTACACTCTAACTGATCTAATAATACAATCAGCTAAGGTATTGACACCAAGCTGTAAAAATTCAAATGTTTTCAAACCCTCCTAGCCACCACATGTGGACAAAAATCCTACATTGCTGGCTAGTGTCTAATTCCCCTGCATCTATAATTATATAAAGTGGTATACTCTGTGGAAAAATAGAAAAATATTGATGAAATCAACTAATGGAATGATTTTACGAAAAAACTAATTTAGTGTAACAACGATAATTAGTTGTTATAAGTGCAGGACGTTATAAATCTTAAATATATATACATATGCGAGATCTCCTTTCAAACTACAAGAGATCGAGACGAAAAATGAAATTAAAAACGAGAGAAACGAATACCCGAAGTATCGAGGTAAAAATTATATGAAGTTACATAGTCCGTCGTAAAATAGCAAATTATCAGTGGATTTAAAAAACGAGCTTGTTCATTAGAGCGCTGTGAACTCCTTCCTAAACTTAATAACATTCCATTTGAGCGAGAATAAAAACTCTTAGAGAGAAATCCTTTCCATCGGGGAAAATTGGTATGGAAGCGGCTAGGTCGAAGAGCCCGATTTACAACCAACACGGAATTCGAAGAGAGAGAGACATCATTAAAATTGAATCGATAGCCAAAAAAAAAAAAAGAAACAGTGAGAATACGGGGGATTCTCTATTAACTTAATTACCTGTAGATCAAACAAATAGAAGATAGTCAACGATTGCGATATTAAAACGAACTTGATTTCAAGCTGGTGGAAAAGGGTTTCATCACTAGGTAATAGACATTTTCCATACATACGGAGACCTTGATAGAAAAAGGCTATGAGGTTTAGAATTAAACTAGATATGTAGAATATCAAGATTTCGGTGTTAAATAAACAAATTATTACAACTAGGGAAAAAAAAAAATCGTTTACCTTCATTATTCCTAGGGGCTTCGCGCTTCCGGTCGAAGATAAAATAATATGAAAATGTTGATGAAGCATTTCTTCCTAGCGTGATAAAATTTTGGGTTATCGGTAAATATAGAACAATTTCATTAAGAAGAGATGGATAAAAAAAATCGTATAATAAGTAGTTCTAACGAGAAAGCTTCCGCGTCGAATTCTTCTGCATCACCAAGATTTAGAGAATGGGCATAAAACGAAAAGCGAGAGAATGCGAGTACAGGAAAGCGACGCCATCGGTTGAGCCGAAGGAAATAGTGCAGTATTCTACGTGAGAAAACCTTCGGGAAGGGGAGGAATACACGGCAAAAAAATTGAGTGAAAAGAAATGAACAACACAATGTTCACAATTTTTGTTAAATATGAAACGTCTTTACAAAACCTTGAAATATCTCCACCCTACGAGTGGCATTATATTAATGGGCCGGATAGAGCGAGGCAAGAAAAAGGAGAGTAACACACGAAACCCTAATTACGATCTCACGCATTGAATATCAATTTCACGAAACATTTTAATGGTATTAACTAATGTAACACATCACGGGATCTAAGAAATCACGTTGAAATCGTAAAAGCCGTATGGAACAACAACATAACCAAATAAACAAGTATCAAATTTTGATATCGTCGTACTAGCATAGATCATGTATCCTCCGAGAAAAATTTAGAGTATTACGTGGTACCAAGTCATACGGTGAAACTAGGTGAGAGTTATGAATGGTACAAGTCATGTAAATACGTTAGGGCGAAATTGACGATCAAATATCGAAAATCGAAATGGGGGTCCACTGACTCGGACCATAATGAATAATCTCGGTTGAAATCATAATTCAAAACATCCGTGATAGGACCTAATAGATGCGACAAAGTACAAAATTTTTTTAATACGGTCACACCTTGAATATACGTAGTGATACAAATAAAAAGAAGGATTGTAAACTGCGAATACCGAGAGATCGAGAATCACATAAAAATGCTATAGGTAGGTGAACATTAACTTAAGATCAATAGTTAAATTAAGCGATGAAATATCGCCTTTCATATGTAAACATAATTGCATTGTGAAAAAAATTATATCAATTATTATATACAAAAGGTTTCTCCAACGTTATATAAAAGGATATGTGGGTAAAGTATGGAATTTTGGAACATGGTGTCGAAAGGTTTATTGATATAAGGGAAAATTTTAAGTGAAGTAATATATGGTTCTTTAAGGAACCTGCATTAAAGAATATTTCATGAGGAAAAACTTTTACAATAGAGTACGAGTGTGTTAAACCAAAAGTTGTATGTGGGTGAACCCACCTATGTATATTATTGATGAGTTTATAATAGACATATGATAATTTTACTTGGTAGTGAATTGAATTTAGACGTGAGCTACCAACTATTTCCAAAGAAATTTATGAATTTCACCTATGTATAAAAATATGAAGGAGCTCAATTTATATATAAAAAAATAAAAATAAAAATAAAAATTTTCTTAGGAGTGATGTTACGAAGGGTCGCAATAGTGGGGAGACAACTTGGCGCAAGCATTCCATCACAAAGTGCTCATTTTAGTTTTAATCCACACATACACATTATCCCCAACCACAAATTCCCGAAAGGTTATTTTCCTATACGCATAAATATTTTTTGGTCTGTCTTTGTCTTCAAGTTAAGTCTAATTTCATGACTCTACTCCATCTCTCTATAACATATACGGTCCAAGCATCATTTTTGTTTCCTAGGTTACTCCGGTTATAGGGGTGTGACAACGTCTCCCATACAATGCTTTGAAAGGACTCATCTTGAAGATTCGTGATATCTAGTTATTATATGTGAACTCAACAAAATGTAGCAAGAATTACTCTTCCCCTTCGTTAGGTTGTTGCATTACATACATGCACAACATGTCTTCTAGAACTTGATTTAACCTTTACGTTTGTCCATCTATTTGCGGGTGGTGAGGAGTACTAAACTCTGTTGTGTTTCCAATCCACTAAATAGTGTCTTCCATAATGTTGATGTAAACTTTACATCACGATGCAGAACTGTTGCTAAGGGAGTGTACCATACGTACGAAAAATATCCTTCATAAAAATATCGGCAATTTTCACTATCTTATAAGTAGATTGAACGAGGATAAAATGTGCCACTTTGCTAAGTCTATCGAATACCACCATAATCGAATCATTATGCTTTTTTTTAGGTAGTCCCATGATAAAGTCAGGGAAATGACTTCCCACTTATATTCGGGAGCACTAGGATTGGTTTAAGCTATCTGCCAGTCTTGCAGTCTCCCGCTGTCTATTTGACCTCTGAGCACTTGGTCAAATACTCTGTGATGTCCTTTCGCATTCCGGACGGAGTGTAATATTTTCTTATTCTTGTTAACATCTTTTGATATCTTGGATTCTCGGCATAGGTGCTCTATGATGCTCATCCAAAATAATTATTTTTAGACTATTATATTGGGAATGTATATCCTTTTACGTCAAACAAGATTTGCTTTTCAGCCCAAAGGGTTGTAATCGAATTTGCTTCCCTCATATTTAATTGTCTTTTACTTGCTTCCACAAGTTCACGATATTCGGGGTCATCCTCAACTTTACTTCCAAAATCTAGGCTTGGAAATTAAATTCATTTTTGGTTGAAGAGAGCTCATAAATGTCATGGAGTTTTCTTCTTAAGGCATTCGCCCACCTTGTTTTAATTTTCCTTTCACATACTTCCGAATATCAAAATCAAATTCGCTAAGTAACGCATTCCATCAAGCTTGGAGGCATTCAAATGGACTCCTTAAAATAGGCAGTTGAAGCCCTTTATGATCGGTTCTCAATACAAACCTTTTTCTAGCGAGATAATGCCTCCATATACGCCAAGCATGCCGACTTACGGTAGTTCTAATCCTTATGTCGAATATCTTTTCTCGTGATCCTTCAACTTTCTAGACTCATAAGCTATGATTCTTCCCTCCCAAGTCCAACCTTGCTCCTACACCCTCCTTTCATGCATCGGTACATACTTAAAATTCTTTACTTGGAGTGCATACTTTTCGAATAGGAGCACTAGTTAACGGCTCTTTCAATAGTTCAAATTTTTTTTGACACTCTTGTGTCCATTTAAAAACTTGTCCTTTCCTTTGCAACGAGGTGATAGGATATGCTATTTTAGAGAAAGCATTAATGAATCGTTGGTAGTAACCGACGAAGCTGGCCATAAACGAGCGTATATGCACTACGTTCTTTGGAACCCTCCATTCTATAATTGTCTTTATCTTTTCCGGGTACACAGCTATCGCTTCAACTAAAATCACATGCCCAAATGCGGGATCTGCTCCTTAAAGAAATCAAATTTTCTAAACTTGGCAGCATGAATGATGTTCTATGAGCATTTTTAGTACAATGTGAGTGTTCTTTGTTTTCCTCCACGTGCTTGGAATAAATAAGTATATCATCAATGCAAATTAACACAAATTTATCCAAATATGGGTGGAAGATTCCATGCATTAAGCTCATAAATGTTGATGGTGCATTGGTTAACCCAAACATTTAAGCACCACAAACTCATAATGTCCATACCTAGTACGAAGAAAGTGGTCTTGCTTATATCCTCATCAACAATATAGATTTGATGATAGCGACCTTAAGTTAATTTTGGAGAATGATGTAGCTCCTTTGACTTGGTCAAACAAATATTCGATGTGCAGTGAGGTACTTATTTTTAACGATCGGCTTGTTGAGGCGATGATAATCCATGCGGAGATACACATAATACCATCCTTCTTCCTTACGAACAACAGGCACTCCCCATGGGGACACACTTGGTCAAATATAACCTTTATCTATCAATTCCTGCCAGTTGCATCTTTAATTTTGTTAACTCTATTACACTCATTATTTGTATAGATCGGGGACATGATGATATACAGAATGATTCAATAATAAAATCTATGTCTTTCCATGGCAACCTAGAATCTCCTCGGAAAAGACATCTTGGAATTCTTGTACAATAGGAATATTTTCGAGCATAATAGTCTTATCTTTGCGTTGAGTGAATCAACTTGGATTGCATAAATCTGGCAATCCTTCCTTATAAATTTACTTAGCTTTGATGCTATAATAGGTCACAAATTCAAAGGCTTTTTTGATGCAATTCCTATCTTGTTCCATCATTAGACTTAAAATGCATGACCTTATTCACATAGTCCCTGTAAGAATTAATGTATTTCCGGCCAATCCATTCCCAGCAATATATCACAAGATCCTAATAGTAGAACATTAAGCTCCACAGTTATGTCTTGGTCCCCAAGGTACCTTGTAGTATGAACCTACATCCTAGTCCCTATGGCCCATAAGACTGTACTTGGCTTTTTAAATTTTGTTCTGCAACTTTTTGTTTTCAACTACAGTGTATGTAACTCAAGGTAGCACCCAGAAAAATAAATAGAAACATCTCGAGGTTTGAATCTACCTTCTAATTCTATCATGGTTGGTGGTAATTGTGACAGTTGTAATCTTACTTTGATTACATTTTTTCAGCTCATCCCCATAGTGGATGCTTCTTACAGTTTTTGCCACCTCATTCATTCTTGATGTGGGCATTTTTTGAGGTAATGTGCTTCTCCACATCCTCGGCACTACAACGGAGTTTCGGGGGTTGCCTAATATCGGGCTTGCTAGAATCTTCATTAAGCCTTTCCTCCCTGTCTAGGTGGTTCTTGTTTCGCCTTTGCCATTATGTTTGCTAAGTGGATGTCTTGCAACATTCTTAAAGTACTTGACACCTTATTTCTATTATTTGTAAAACCTTTTTGTCCCTTTCGAGGTGGCCAAATTTTCCCAACTTCTCCCATATTGTGGACTACGATAGCACATTCATGCTTTCCTAATTGCTAATCCATGGTTTTCGTATTTCTGACTGAATTCTTTCTTTCATATGAATTGACGGTACTTTCAATGTACACCTTGGCCTTTTCATCACACGGGTAAGGTACATATCTTGGTAGAGACGTGAATTTTGTAATAAATTCATCCATAGTGATTTGACCCGGAGTTTAGGATCATGAACCTCTCGGGATTTTTCATCATAAAATCATTCGGTTAGGTACTTATCTTTAAAGTGTTCTTTGAAATTCATTAATTCAGATGCACAATCTTCCACCTGTTACATTCTTCACTTCACTCCCACCACATCGTTGCTTTCTCCATGGGTTGGTAGATGGCTAGGCAAGCTTTAAACTACTACCTGCTCATAGACTTCAAAGTACTTATTCATATTTGTTATCAAAGCTCTTCCGACTCTCTTGCCTCTCCATCAAAGGTAGGAAGCTTGATTTTCACATTCTCACCTTGATTACTTTCTTCTTTTAATCTTACTCCTCCATGACATTTCCATAAATTTCTCTTCATTTCTGTGTACAACTTTTATGGCTTCTTGGTGTTCATTGTCTTCAACATGATCATCTCTTGCTTGGTGTTGTTCTCTTGTTTTCACGAGTGTTTCTTTTCAGATAGATTTTCCTTTGGGAGGGTCTGTTTATCCTTGAGACTCTTCAATATCCTCTCTTTCTCTCTCTCATCAACCTTTCATTATCACTACGAACATTAAGAATTTATGTTTGTAATTGTTGCTCTGATGTCCAACAAATTATTTTTCTACCGTTGCTATTCTTACGACCATTGTTTATACATTGTTGTTGGTCCACACTTAGTTGCACCCACATTTCGGAAGTGGCCTCAAGATTGGTCCTTTGGATGGGTTCTCCATCATTTGGGTGGGTGTTGACTTGATCCTCTTCTCATAGTGGATTACAAGAACCCGTTCTGTGCCCATCACAATATAAAATCAATAATTTATTTTAAATTATAACACAAGAATATAATATGGTTACAGCCTATTTGATTTGTAACTTATGCTGCGATACCAATTGTCACCTCTAACACCTTAACTATTTACATTTACCATATATATAAAAATTCTTTTATCATGTTTTGCACATTACTACACAATCCAGAATATTTGTTATGACATTTACATTATTAAATCATTACCATATTTGCTCAGCAAATATTTATAACTATGTAATTATTTACAAATTGTTTGTTTTATCTTAATCTATGATTGTGCTTCGCTTACACTTTGGCAACTACTAGGGTTTGATAACCTTACTACTTTAGAAATTTTGTCGGTGGTTTGTGTACGGGCATTAATGCTCGAGGATATTTCATTAAGTTTATTAATTATATAACCATGACTCCAAACCCAGTAACACAGCATACGCCCATAATCAACATAGATTCAACATTTTTTCATGTGTTTAATTTATTCCCCAGTGATCTGTCGAATTCATACACTCGCATAGGCCATGTGTCGAGTTATCCTACGGTCTCCACCTGGCATAGATATTTGGCGGTCTCTCGTCCATTTGATCAACATATTCCTCCATCGACGGTGATCAGAGTTGGTGAGGTGGGTTAGGGTAACTACCCACCCGGCTCCCTCACCATTGCTCCATTGTTGTTGCCGCTAGTGGAGAGCTTCACTGCTTGCAATCCACAGAAGACCATGAATATTTGCTATGCTCATTCCTTCTCCACGAAACTTCACCAGGTGTTTAAGAAATTTGGGTGTTTAAATTCATACGTTTAACCTTCCTTTTCTTAAGTTTGGATAGTTAAGAGGATTAAGAGAGAAACACTTTGCGTAGCGATCTATCTCCACGGAGTCCAATCCCATGACCTTGCAAGTCTTTTTTTCTCTTATTTCCGGCGGTTAGTTCCGGATTCTTCATGAAGCTCATGGCTAAAATCGAGCTGCGTTTACTCCAACATATTATACAAGCTTCATATTCGGTAATATTTACAATATCCTCCTTGTTTTTCTTCCACTAGCTCGCACATATTCTAGTTTTAAGTCTCGGCTAAGCTTTTTGGGTTTTTCTCTTGTGTTTCTAACTTATTATTTTCTTCTTTTTTTGGTTGGAGACGAAATTTCTCGACTTGGTGCGGTCTCGTGGCGAGCTCAATTAGCCTAATCTCAACAACTTTATCCTAAGCGCCATGTCTAAAATATGTTACTTCCTGTGGACTTGTCTACACAACATTTACCTTCCATGCCATGTAGAAATGTTCTCTCTCGTCCTCTTCATGTCTTGGAAGCGAGAATGTTCAGTTTCAGTGTGTAACCCAGTTTTACGAGCTTGTCTTCTTTTAATTGAAAACCATTGAATACTGGTTAAAGGAAGCCCCCTTTCGGGCTTAGACCATAAGAAATTCTTATGAACGGATTTGTCATCTTTTACGGAATCAACGTGAGAGTTTAATTCCTGCACCATGTTTCCTCTAAATTTTCGGTAGTAGGTGTTGATGCATTTTACGTGGTATTGCTCTTGTGTCTATTTGGCTACTCTTTATGTAATATAAAATTTTATCTTTTCAATTCCCATTGTTATTGCTTTCTTATCAAATATGTTGCTAATTCTTCATTTTCAAAAGCACGATTGTCTTTGTCATCCCAAAACTCTACTTGTTCTAGTTGTTCTATTTTACGTATGATACTAATTTCATCTCTTACTTAGCTATACATTCTTTCCAAATGGATTACTTTGCTATGTAGATTGTGTACAATGTATTTATTTCTAATTATGAGTTAGGTTTTGTCCTCTAACGGCAAGGGCTGCAGTGAGACGAGAACCGTGACCCAATTATTGGGTTCAGTTCTAAACCCATAACCTTCTGGATTCGTATTCTATGCTCATTGTAAGAATTAATCTCATTCTTCAAGAGTTTATACAATACCCTTTATGGGGGTTCCAACAATAGTAGATATTTTTGGGTTAAAATGAAGTCATGTATTTCTCGTATGTATTTTATTATTATAGTAATGTTCGGTTTTTCACAAGTTGATATCATAGCATGAATTTGCTTAATTAACTAGTTCATCATGTACTATTCATAGATTTACGGTTTCATGTTCTATTCACAAATTTCTTTAGTATCTGTTTTTATTCTTGAGATTTCTGAGTAGGAATTCATTAAATTAATTGTACAAAAAAAAACAAATGATTACAATTCTATAATTCATTGTAGTCTTCTTTCTCTTAGGATATTTACATCTTGTATTTACGGCTAATTTTTAGAATGAAATACATAGTTATTGCTATTCTTCACTGTCACGAATGTATTCATGAGATCTAAGTTCACATTTATTTCCACAACTAGTAAATTGTAATAATTAAAATACAAAACATTGAACGGTAAATTTTAGAGCACTTTTGTACCTACTTAAGAGTAAGGTTTTCTCGGTAACTATGGGTCACTTTAACCTTGAGAGGTAAATTCACGTCCCTCTGCTCCACCTTGATCCACAACGGTTATGAGGTAATTTTCTAAAATTGGAAGTCGACCTCGGGATTGGAAAATCTAGTCTTTGCTTCTATAGGGTATTTTCTGAGTTCCACTAGTTCTCCCACTAGCTCACAGCACAATTAGTTACTGACATTAATTTCTTAACCCTTTACCTACTACATACAGAACCCCATTCCCTCCTAGAATTTTTCCTTAAATTGTTTTTGAGAAGATAAGCATGTGACTGTCTCCAACCTCTTCCTATATTTCTTGGAAAATACACCACCACAGTTACTTTCCTTTTACTCAAATAAAATTATCATTCAATTAAATATTTAAATAAAAAGTCCTTGAAATGCAAATAACATCTACATAAACATAGGTATAAACTCCGGCCTGGCAACCAAAAAGAGTCAAGAAACAAAATAAACATGGTTTCTTGAAAGAGACATAGTAAATTTGTGGCTAATTGATGCCTAATTTGTGTACCTTTATTTGTCATATGCAATGGAGGCCAATGTGCAAGGACGTGTTAGCATTATCGATGCACTTGCAAACACATTTCAAACAAAACATCACACTTTACCGGGCAACTCACTTCATTTTGTCTCAAAATAAATAAATGTCTGACCCATGTATGGTGGAATGCAGTGTCATGGTGTCATACGAGACATAATTCTGCGTACCTGATTTATAAATATTTTCGCTATGCGTACCATAAGAAACAATACAAAATTAGGTGTCCTTGTAGAGAAATAGAAAGTATAATTCATGCATAGGTATTTGGGAGAAGTAAAAGGTAATCATGTTTGATAGGTAATCATGTTTGATATTGTTGGTTGGTTTTTGTTTTCTATGCAGAGTTTTTTTAGTTTTATAGAGTATTTTAATTTTGTGATTAAAATTTCATTTTATTTCATTAACTTTTTTCTTAAAATTGTTAAAAAATAATAATTCAAAATGTGATAACTACTTTAAATTGAAATTCTTACTCTACTTAAATTCATTCTCAATAAGACCTTTATATATCTTAAACAACTTGAAAAGTACGTTTGTTTATACAGATTGTACAATGTAATATATTAATTTAGATGGGCTAATGTATGTTTTTTATTTGAAGCTTAACTGAGGTGGATAGTTATGAAATAAGTTTTGCAAATTATTATGATAAATTATAGTTATTTTGATCAATTATATATATATATATATATATATATATATATATATATATATATATATATATATTATTTTAATATAATTATTATGTCGTTTTTACGGCTCAATATATGAGAGAGATGTTGTTATCATAATGTTATATTAAAAAATAGAATCATTATTATTTAAATTTATTTTAATGTGATATGTATATTACGCATTTTTTATTGCGTCAACATTTAAATGTTGGCCTTATTTAACTAAAACTATAACTTATATTTCCCATGCTAATTTGTAAAGTGCCTTTAGATTCAATAATAATTATCTCAACTTTTTGTGTTTACAATGGATCTAGTTGAAGAATCAAAATAATTAATCACCTTATCTTCTTTGTTTTATTCTCGAGTTCATCCAACAAAGAATATTAACTCAATTGTAATATGATTATGAAAAATCCAAATTAATAATAACAACTATAATTTATAATTTTAAATAAATAAGCTAACAACCATAATGATAACCAAAAATATTTAAAAATAATATTTAAGAGATTATTAAAAAAAAATTTAACACTATAATAAAACATTTAATAATTCTTTTGTTGAAGTATCATATCAAATTCAATAACTTTAAAATTGGAAGAGGTTATTAATTAAAAATTCAATGATTATTTCTTTCAGTATTACACTACTTATTAATGTTCATATCAAATTCAATAACTTTAAATTGGGAATATTTCACCTAATTAATTCTCTTAGTATTTGAAGATCATGTTTTCTACTAGTTCCACTGAGTTCACATCATTCCATTCAACTCAAGAGAACCGTGGCCTAAAAAGGTGCTTTAAATATGGGGAGTTGACCAATTGAACTAACGCTTTAAGTTTATTGGAAGATCATTTAAATAAAGTTTAACTAATTATTTTGATTTTGCAATTAAGTAAATTAATATAATTAAATTATTTAGAAATTAAATTGACTTGAAGTTAGAAAGACTTAGATACCTTAAAAACATGATCTACATATTAAAACTAGAGTAAACAAACTTTTAGCCCTTTAAATATGTTGAAGAACATTGTACACATGGGGAAATGACCCCCCAAAAAATATTTTGGTTGATAAATTTACTTAAGATGGAGAGTTTATGTTGTAGTAATAAATTTTGATACTTCATCATTCCCGGTTTAAAATGTAATTTGTTTTGGCGGTAAATATATGTTGTATGAAAATATTTTTAGTGAGACATGTCCTGATAAGCTCAAATTCAAAGGATGCCCCAAAAGAGAGATACTATTTTTTTCTTTGAACTTTCCCTTGATATATTGTTAAAAACAATCGAGGAGTCATACATTCCCAGGAAATGACAAATTGGGTGTGTTACAATAAAATAGTATTGGTTTAAGTATTAGTGGTGAGACATATTTTGAAAAAACCTTATTTATGTATATTAGAATTTAAACAAATTTTGTGGTGCAACATACTATGGAGTGTATCTCATGCATCTTGTTTTTAAAATGGTTAAAAATCATCACATCATTTTGATGTATTATATAGAATAATATTTCATGCAATTAGATAAAGAGAAATCATTATGGTGGATATTTGGGAAATTGTAAGATATCACATGAAAAATATGTTGTGCGATACACACTACAAAACAACACAAAAATTGTTGCGTACAATGTGTCACACCAACAATCACATTCTAAGTGATATCAATTCATCTTATGGTAGATCATGGCAAGTCCCATTTTCATAGCTTCAACATTTAAGAATTTGATTTGAGCTTGTGTTAATTAGGGTTCAAATATAAGTTTTCTTATTAGGTATTGATGTTCTTTTCATGGCTCGGAAGGTCCACACCAACAACATGCTACTACACTTGTGATAGAATTAGTGACTTAATGCCTTTAAAGCTAGGTGCCTAAGTTATTTTTGTATTTTATGCATATAGTGGATCTCCCTACAAATAATTGCAATGCGATCTTACGGAAATTCCTCCAAATTAATTAATAATTAATGGCAAACAACCAAAGTACTAAAAAATTGGTTATGTACATGATTTTGTGACAAATGTTAAAATATTCCCCCACGGTCTGATGATTCTACAAATTTAAGACTTATTGAATGAGCGTGCAACACTAATAAAGGCTCTAGCTAACAAAAATAAGCTTTAAAAAGGGATGTGTGTGATGAGCCTGTACTAATAGGGCTCACTAGCCAAAATAAATTTGACTTACAAAGGCACTGTCTTTGTATTTTTATAATCAACTTACCTCTACAGTGCATTTTCTTGAGTTTCTCCTTTAACATTTATTTAAGTAAGGTTGTTATATGTATCTAATTATCAATGCTAATATTTGAATACTAGAGCACAAGGTTGTATTTGTTTCACCTTTTTCTTGGATTAGCTAGATTAACATCATGTACCAAAAAATGTATGCTATGCTAAAAAAATATGCTAATATTCCATGGATTTTGAATGAGTTCATACTCTTAAAAATGTAATTTGAAAGAGTTTATTGTTTCTTATTAAATTCATCATCATTTCATTAACAATCAACACCTTAAAAATTGTTCACTTAATAAAAATGTATAATTTTTTGTAAAAAAAATAATAATAAATATTTGTATCATACATTTAAAATGAATATTGACATAACATTTTTATTAGAATTCAACGATATTACGATTAAATAAAACTAATTATTTTTTTCATTTTAAAATAAAAATGTATAAGCCCTAAAAAAAAACATTAATGACATTTCTTTCATTACAACTTAAAATATAAAATCAATTCAATCATATGTCATTTAGGTAAACAAAACATATATTTATATATATAAGTGTAACATTACCCTAGTTTCATAAGAAAACACATAATTGAGGGAAAAATCTAACCTTGATTATTTAGGGCCGCTCTCATTCAACCATTTTCTTGGTGTGTTATTTTATATCAATCTAAGAGTTACCTCATCTTAAAATATTTATCACTTTTTCGGGGCCGTCATTATGTTATATTGTGTACACAACTATTAATCCTTCTATTTGAAAACTTTATCGAATAGGTTTTATACTAAATTACATACCTCATATTTTGAGACATTCATATATATATATATATGTGTGTGGGGGAAAATCATGGTTTAAGTTATAACGATTTTTTAATGTTTAAAAAAATTGAACTTAAATAATAGTGAAAATGAACAAGTGAGGTGTACAATACGAGGTCTAACCATCAACAAAATCCCAATAAGTAAAATAGAAATAGGAAATAAGACTATATAAATATAAAAACTCTCTAATAAATAAAATAGAAATAGGAAATACGACTATATAGAAATATAATTGTTTTTTGAATAGCTTTACTTTTAGCAGAGTTGAATTATTATAAATTTTTATAAAAAGAGATATATTTTGGGAAGATATGTGTATGTAAAAAAATATTCAATATTTATCTTAGAATAATTTAGATGATTATAAAGTTATGTTACATAATAGTATATTTTTATATCCTTGAGATTAGGTAATTTCTTTCCAATATTAATATTTTTCTATTTCATTCAGCTAGTAATATTAAAATATTTTTGTGCCTTAACAGCGAACTTAGTGATAACTAGTTGTTAACTAGTAATCCAATATTTTAGTTATTATTTCTTTTAAAAAGAAAAACTAAGACAATTATAAATTTTGAAAAGTTATTTATTTTAATTATTTGGAAATAAAATTAGTTATGGAAAGTGGTTGATAAAAGTAAAAGATGATGGTAAATTATTCCAAGAGCGAGAAAGGTGGTTTGACGGTTTGAACGATTTTGGATCGAGGAAATTTGATCCCGGAAGGTGAGGAATAGTTCTTGTTTAGAAGTGAAGAAGAGAGTGGAAGATTTTTCCTAATCTAGTAGAGACCGAGTAGAAATCACTCAACATTCTGAGAGATTTTCTACAGTGCTAACTAGACTTGGGGTCACGAGGTCACCATGAGAAGTTAACCCATCAATCTGTACCTTTCATGTGTATAGACACGGGAAGGAGGAGGAATGTAATTGACTCTCCTAAAGGTTGGGTGGACATCGACGTATTACTAGTTCGGATAAGTTTTCTAAGTATTCAATAAACTTAAATAGCAATGATTTTTATAGATATGTTCCTAGAAAATGTGCTTTATTAGAAGCAAGGATAATAAATTATTTGTTAAAAGAGCATAATATGTATGAGAATGAGTTACGTGCATATTTATGAATTAAAACCAAGTAATTACGGCCTCGGTAAAATAATGGTGAAATAGTTCTTGTATTTGTTTTGAAGTTGGTTTATTTGTGGAAAGCAGAAGAAAAGAAAAGAAATGCCTTTAAGGGATAACGGTATATAATCGACTTTAAAGTAAGAAAATGTGGGATATTTTAAGATAAGGAGTTACAGATAAATAAAATACAAAAGTTCTTATAATTACTATTACAAAGGTGATAAAACTTTCTAGAAAAATGGTATGGAAAGGCTGGTTAAGGCAGCAGGAGGAACCACTTAAAATCAATTCATCATTCCCTCCTATTCAACTATACAGAACAAGTCTTGAAGTTGTCAAATAAAAAGCAAAAAAAGAGAAGAAAACTGTTTTAATAATGAGATTATTTACCTTAAACATAATATTTTTATAAAAATTAAGAACTATTGCATTACGGAAAAGTACACTGTGCCAAAATAATACAAATTGTGTGCTTGGATAATTCTATTCTAGCATAAACCTTCTTCTTAAATAAGTAATAGAAAACTAAAATTACATCTCTGGCCGAGAGCTTGACTAAACATCAAACTAATCCTTGTAAATAGGCACACCATGGGGAAATGTTTATATAATAACTCAAACAAATTGCATAGGAAAATTTATAGAATTCCAAATAGAAAAATAAGCAAAATTGGGCAAGTATACACTCAAAAATATTTTGAGTCTTTAAACATAAATGTTCATCTCTGACTAAATTGGGAAGACCCCAGGCCATTAGGAAATATTTGAAGGAGAACTTCTTTGAATAAATCCATAGTTGAAAATATATTATAGTTGTAGTTAATTAAAAGAAAATTCTCATAGAAACACGATTCTGGATCTTGAGTTAGCAGAACCACCAAAATTGTAGTATGGTTAAGTTCAAAGTACCAAAACACTATAAAGAGAAACTAAACCAAACTTGTCGTAAGGATATGTTAAAATAACTAGACAGTATGCACGGAAGACAAGTGGAAGACCATTAGATGAACTGCTTCTGTAGTACTTTCATAAAGACCATGTCTATAGTTGTGAATGGTACATTGAGTTCGAAGAGAAACGAATAGAAAGAAAGGCGGATTGGAAATATCTAAATTACCAATCTTAGTCAAAACGAAAACGAATACTTATTAACCCTAGTGCTTGAGTAACGGGGGAAATTCCAAAAAAGGTTGCGGTCCACCAATTGTTGGGGAGTCACAGGCAATGAGTTGAGGTTAGAATCCATGAACCAAAAAATTGTAGAAGTTAAGTAAACAAAATAATAAAAAATCATAGTGAAATGTGTGATAACCCAAAACGAGAAAATGCTTACCGTGATCGGAAGCCCAAGGCTTGGAAGCCAGGCGAACACGTGGCGAGAAGGGCTACCACGATTCTGCAGTAGCACCAAACGAAAGAACCATAATAATTCTTGTACTGTATTTGAAATTATTTCCTCTAAGACTCGGTACAACGCGAGACACAAATATATAGAGTTCAACCACGGAACCTATAGAAAAGGAATCGCAATAAACTTGTTAAAAAAAAAAAAAATACATGGGCGAAAGATTTTCGTGTCTATACATAGGATGCGTCGGCATTGCGACCTTGACAAGTTTCGGAAGCGGTCACTCACTTCTGACCAGGAATATGTGAATGAAAAGGTTAGGGTTATGGGTTCCTGGGCAGCCACTGCACCAAAAACCTCCTTTAGTCGATCCTGCAGGGATCAGAAGGTGTGGAGTGGGTCAGTGTCTCTGAAAAGCATGGATCCCATAAAATAAATCTAAAAATATGATCCTGGATAATAAATTCAAAAGCACCTATCAATATTTAGTTGTACGAAGCATTTAATCCCAAGAAATTTGAAAAGCATGAGATGACAATTATGGGATTTAAAACTATGAGTAAAGTCCTTCATTCAATAATCTTGGAATCTTTATTCTAATATTGTATATAGTAAATACTATATATAGTGTGTACAAAGCAATGTATTATGGGTAATTGAATTTATACGCGTAGGTTCATAATGTATAACAAAACATTTATAATGCCATTGGTTTGTAACGCGTTAAATAGACATTTATATTAATTTGGGTTTGTAACGTTAAAAAAACGTTTATAATAACGTTGGGTTTATAGTGTTTAATGAAATTTTATAATAAGATTGTTGATAATCTATCATTGTTGCAGACTAATCTAACATTTAGTGAAAGTATTTTTTTTTTTTTATGAAGTTTATAGTAGGTGTTACAAGTGGTATCGGATCGGCATTCACACGTTGGGACCCTATGGGTCATCCCTATGGTTTTAAGGCTTGTGTGTATCTTACGTGCACAAAAAAGGAAGAATCATAGGATAAAATTATGAGAAGGGGGACAATGCAACAACCCGGAGGCAGGCAGGGAACCCCAACCATGACTAGAAATGAATCGTAAGATGTGGGTTGTTGAGTGTGGATCAACACCGGCAAACAAGCCAGGCTTGAACAACGCAACACCAAACTAGCCATCTTTATTCATCTATAGACACGTAAATACGGGGAAGAAACGACGCGAGTTCGAGAGTGATAATGAGCACTTGATGCAAAACAGAAAAATATTCTTAAGAGCCTTTCGAAGAAAATAAAAATCGGGGAATGGAACAACAAATCTTGTTGAGGAAACATGTAAGAAGGTAACGGAAGTGACAAACAAGGGATTTTACTTAATGATAGAAATTACTCCTTCACAACGAAGCAACAAAAATAAAAATTATAATGAAGAAGAATCTAGTAATGTATCAGGATCTTATGAATTTAGAAATAGTGGAGCTTCGAGGTCGGGCTTCGGAAAATAAAACCACCTACATTCGATGGGAAGGCAGAGGGAAGTGGAAGAGGCAGTTGATAAATATCAATAAATATTTTCAAGTGTACAAGTATAGTTGCAACCTAAAGGCCCGGATTGTTCATATATATGAGTTGAGAGAAAAGCCATCCTTTGGTGGGATGAAGTAAAGAATGTTGACGCATTGGAGACTAAGTCATTTCATGGGAATAATTCCAACAATAATTTAAAGATAAGTATTTAACAAATGCTTTTATGATGAGAAATCTAAGAGAATTTCATGACTTGAAAGTGAGATGAGATGACCATGGATGGTATATTACCAAGTTCACCTCCTTGTTAAGATATCTTCCAATCACAAAGGAAAGATGAAAGGGCTAAGGTTCCAAAGGGTGATGGCGATCTCCAAGCTGATATGAACGAATTGAGTTCGTAAATCTTAGAACCATGGAGGAAGCCATTCATAAAGAGCACAAATATGTTATTAGCGGTCAAAAGCAAAGGGGAGGTGGGAAAAAATTGGTAGCCAAAGAAAAGGATAGAAAAGCGGCTCAAACTTTAAGGGTGCCAAAAGTAACAATTTTGGAGTGCTTGCAGAAGTTCTATAAGAAAGCAATTTGGAAAAAATCATCAAATAACTTGGAGTATTGGGCGGGGAGAGGCCCCCTCACCCCAGGGCTTCTAGCAAACCAAAGCAGGGCAAGTGACCAAACTACCTCTAGGTGTTGGGGTGTGGTGAGGCACATTATTATAAAAATTTCCCATAGCGAGCGTAGAGAGGTAAAACCATTTCAAATTTGTAGGATACTTCTATAATGGGTGATGTGGTTTGAAACACCTCGTATCAATGCGGCGTTGGAGGATCAACACATAGATTATCAACCAACAATGGGCGGGTTGGAAGGTAAGTTATTGTCTCAATCTATTTCTATTTTGGTGAAGCGGGGTCTGTGAGAATAAAGTTATGTTAATCCCAAAATAGTGGAAGTATGTAAGTTAAAAGGTCGAGAAATTCAAAATTCCTTGGATGGTATAGCTAGCTATAGGAGAAAAAATAAAAGTAACTACCAAAATTACAAACTACATGTTGGAAATTGCAAATCAATAGTTAAATGTGGACCTCAACATATTTCCATTAAGGTCACATGATGTTTTGTTGGGTATGGATTGGATAGAAAAACATTGGAACCTGGTGGACTACAAAGTAAATATTATTTATTACAAAATTCAAGATGGAACACGCAAGGAGATTCGGGGAATCAAGAAACCGCTACGGCTGTGTCCTATTACAACATCCCAAATGAATAAATGTATGAGGAAGGGATGTCGGATTTATGCTATCAGGTGGGATATGCTAATTCCAAGGAGAAGTCCCCTATGATGGAGAACATACCGGTGGTACAAGACTTCATGGATGTGTTTTACGGATGAAATACCTAGATTACCACCAAGAAGAGATTGATTTTATCATAGAATTAATTCTTGCAGCATCCTTTTGTCGAGGGCTCCTTACGGAGGCCAGTGCTACAAAATTAACTAAATTAAAGATGAGTTACAAGAACCTCACTGGACCAAAGGATATATACGTCCAGGTGTGTCCCCTTGGGGATCATCGGTGTTTTTCATGAAGAAGAAGGATGGAACCATGCGGATATTGCATGGACTATAGACAACTCAACGAGTTAACAATAAAACAAATATCCTTTACCAAGGATTGATGATATCATTAGATCGGGTGAAGAGGGCACGGTGTTCTAAATATATTTAAGATGCGGATATCACGGATCTAAATCGAGAGGATGAAGATATTTACAAGACTTATTTCCGTACCATGTACGGGCATTATGAAGTTTGTGGTGTTACACTTTGGGTTAAAAAATGCATAACGCCATTTATGAGATTAATGCATGGTATATTCCATCCTTTTCTTGGATAACATTGTACGATATTCATTGATGATACTTTAATCTAATCTAAGAATATGAAGAACATAGAGAACATCTACGGATTGTGCTAGAAATGTTAGAAAACACTTAGTTGTACGCTAAGTTTCGGGGAAGTGATTTCTTCAAAACATAAATCCCGATTATGCCAGGCCATGTTACTTTAGCGAAGGGATTGTTTTGACCCAAAGAAAATCAAGACAATCATGGAATGGTGTGTACCCTAGAATGTAGCGAGATATTCGATGCTTTATGGGATTGGTTGGGTACTATCGAAGATTTAGTGAAGGATTTTCCATAATTTATTTTCCAATTACCTTTGAGAGGAAGGGAAAAGTCTTTAAGTGGAGTGTTGAGTTCCGAACATTTTGAGAGGTTAGGAAGCAACTATTGACCATTGCACGAGTGTTGAGGATAGTTGACCCCAACAAAGAATTTGAGGTTTGTACGGATGCTTGTAAAGAGGGAGTTGAGGCGAGTTTTATCTCGAGAATGGAAAGTAGTGGCTTATGAGTCAAGAGAAGTTAGGATGTGAACAAAGATATTCAACCTATGATCTAAATTTAACAAAAATATTACATGCACTATGGGTATGGAGACACTACTTATTTGAGTGGGGGGGGGTACTAAAGATGGATCATAATAGCCTAACCAGGTTATTTCAAACAAGGCTGATTTAAACTCTAGATAGGCGAAGATGGAATTCTTCCTAAGTGAGTTTAATATGGACATCCAACACGTGAAGGGTAAGGAAAACCGGGTGGTTGATGCTTTAAGGAGAAAAGATACATTGTGTTCTGACTTTACTATAATCAACTTGAATACAAATTCTTGGATCAAGTGAAGAGGAAGCACATAAGGATCTTGAATACCAATTCTTATAACGAAGCAAATGGAAGAGGCCAAGAAAAGAAAACACTACTAAATATGGAGTTAATAAATAACAAATGCTAGCTTTAGAGGAAAACTATATATACCAAACCGTGTGGACCTAAAGGATCTAATCTTGAAATAATAATATCATCGAACTAATTGTGCGAGGACACCCAAGATACGAGAAAATGTTAAGCATTATTATAAAAATATATTTCGGCCTTGTATGCATAGAAAAATTCTTGAATATTTAAACAAATGTTTGGAGTGTCAGCAGATCAAGATATATCATGTAATCACATAATATTATTCTTTTAGAGAAGCCCTTCAAAGTACGAATGTAAGTGGGAGGTCATATCCACATACTTCATTATGGGTTTACCACAGTCAAAGAGGCACAATGCCTCCATCATGGTGGTGATGGATACGTTGAGTAAATACGCATTTTATACACATGCCGGTGTACTTACAAGGCTAAATACTTAGGATAGCGGATATTTTTATGAGAGGAATTTTACCAGTTGCACGACATTCCAAAGACTATTATTTTAGATAGAGACGTGAAGTTTACCTTCAACATTGTGGAAGCCTTGTTTACGGGTCTAGGGACCCAAATAAACTTTGGCATTGCTTATCATCCCCGGATGGATGGCCGGACGAATGGGTAAACCAAGTTTTCGAAGACATGTTGTGCATGTACATGATGCAACAACCAACCAAGCCGGAAGATTATTTTGGTTGAATTTGCTTATAACAATGGTTATCAAGATTCCCTTAAGATAGGTCCTTTCGAAGCTCTGTCCACATGTGAAATGTCTTACCTAATTGGAGCAACCTAAAACAAAATTAGTATGTTTTTTAAAAATGCGGTGAAATGGAATCGGAAGTAAAGAAGATCGGGGAAAAATTGAGAAAGTTGCACAAGATCGACGAAAAGATATATGAAGATAAGAAGAGGAATTATCGAGAATTCGATGTGGGTGATCATGTGTATGTGAGGATACGAAGACGAAGAAGAGTACCTTGAGGTGGGCCTCTTGTGCCAAGTTAGCCCTAGGTTAAGCAGGCCAACCTTCAAGCGTGGAAAGGGTAGGACACCGTGGCATATAAGCTTCCTTTCTTGACCACATCCGGGTACACAATGTGTTTCATGTGTCCACTGTTAAGTGATATGTGCATGGTTCGAGAGCACGTAATTCATTAACGAGAATATCCGGGGTAGGATAGAATTAGAAAATCCTAAATTTAAGTATGATTTCTTTATGAAAATTTGACGAAACATTGTTGTTTGGAAGAGGGGCGCTGCGACAAGTTTACGGTTGAGCCTCAACGCATACTCGATAGGAGATAAATTATAGCAGGTAAGGAGTCATCACCCGGGTTAGAGTGATGCGATCGGCTTACTTGACTCGAATGAGGCTACTTGGGAGGATGAGGATTTGTGTGTGTGAGGCTTACCCAAAGATTTTTTATGGTGGAGTGAAACATCGAGGACGATGTTACTTCTAAAGGGGGAAGTTATAATAGGCGTTGGCATTCACAAGTTGTTAACTAGTAATCTGAGAATTTTAGTTATTATTTATTTTAAAAGAAAAACTAAGAAAATTATCGATTATGAAAAGTTATTTATTTTTATTGTTGAAATAGAATTGGTTATGGAAAGTGGTTCTATAAAAAATTAAAAAGGTTGATGGTGAAAGGATTCCAAGAAATAAAGGTGGTTGGACAATTTGAATAGTTACTGCTCCTATGAGGATAAGAGGCGGTCAACGTAGATGGGATCTATTCGGTGCGAGGAAAGGAAGTGGAAGAGTTTTCGTGAGGTGGTAGAGATCAGTGGGAAATCTACTTTCCAGCCTTCCTCAATTTTACGTGCGATTGGACTTGGGGTCCTGAGTCACGGCATAAATTCACCATCCTTTGTACCTTTCGGGCGTGGTTGGGTGGTTGTCAATGGCCCAACTATTTCAAATATTTTTTTTTCTCGGTCTTCAATAAACTTAAATAGGAGGCTTGTTTTTTTATTTTTATAGATGTGTTCCCAAAAAAATGTGCTTTATTAGAAGCAAGGATAATAAATTATTTGTTAAAAGGGCATAAGATCTATGAGAATGAGTTATGTGCATCTTTATGAATTAAATCAAGTAATTACAGACTCGATAAAATAATGGTGAAATAGTTTCTTGTATTTGTTTCTGAAGTTGGTTTATTGTGGAAATGAAAGAAGAAAAGAAATGCCTTTAAGGGATAATGGTATATAGTCGACCTTAAAGTAAAAGCAACATAATCTTGTGACATTTATAGATAGGAAGTCAGGGATAAATAAAAGTACAAAAGGTACTATAATTACTATTAAAGGTGATAAAACTTTCTAGAAAAACTATATGGAGAGAATTGTCTCTTTTGGATATGAGGAGGAACCTCGGAAGAATCGAAATGCATCGTTCCTCTATTCTAACGCTACAGGATAGTGCGAGGTGGTCCCGGCCATTTGACTAAATAAAAGGAAAGAAAACTGCGGCAATGAAGTTATTTACCTTAAACATAATATTTTTGTAGAAATTAAGAAGCTGTTGCATTACGAGAGAGAAAATTACGGTATGCAAAAATAATAAAAATTACGAGTAGCACGAATTCTATTCTAGCATAGAACTTCTTCTTAAAGTAACGAGAGAAAATAGGAAATTACATGACCCGACCGAGCGCTTCGTGAAACATAAAACTAATCATACCAAAATGAGCGAACCATGGAAATTCTATACATAACTCAAACAAAATTGCATAGGAAACTTTATAGAATTTCAAATAGATAAATAAGCAAAATAGGCGATGTATGCTCAAAAATATTCAGTCTTTAAACATAAAATGACATACAAGAAATTTGGAAGACCCTCAAGACCGGAGGAAAGAGTTCGAGAGAACTCATTTGGACGAAATCCGGAGTTATAAATATATTACAATTGTGATTAATTACCGAAAATTTATAATGAAAATGTAATTCTAGCTCTTTTAAGTTAGGCGAAACACAAAATTGCAATATGGTTCGGGGAAGTTCGAAGTACAAAAACACTATCGAAACTAAAACCAAACTTGCTGCCAAGCTGTGGTCAAGATAACTGAAGCAGAGCATGTACAGGAGGAGACAAAATTGGAGGGCCATTGAATGAACTCTTTGCAACCATACTTTCACAAAGACCATGTCTGAGTTGTGAATGGTACCTATGCTGATGTTCCAAATAGAAACGAACGGTAAGCAAGGCGATTAGAAACCATCTAGTTACAAGCTTAGTCAAAACCAAAACGAGGTTAAAACGTAACCCCAATTACACAGGAGCTAACGGAAATTCAAAAAAGGCCGCAATCGCAAAGTGTTGGGTTCACAGGCAACGGAGGTTAGTGTTAGCATCCATGAACCCAAAATTGTATAAGTTCACAAACAAAGAATAACAAATCACGGTGAAATGTATGATAACCCTAAACGAGAAAACGCTTACTGTGATAGGAAACTAGGAAGGCTGAAGCACGGGTGAACACCGTGGCCGAAAATTTGTCATAGTTCTTCGTCATATGACGAAAGACCCATACTCATTCTTTTTTATACAACGCTGAAAGTATTCCTCAAGACTCGGCTATGTTGGTTCCACATGAATCTGATTCCACCACGAAACACAAAGGAATCGCAATAAAATTGTTAAGAAAATATATGGGCGAAAGACTATCGTGTACGTATTGCATGGAGGCGTTGAAGCTATTGTTGAGCACCAGTGACAAGTTGCGGGCTTGATCCTCCTTGTGCCGAAGGAAGAATCATGAATGGCCAGTAGGAGTTCTGGGTTATACCTAGGCCCTTCCGCAACGCCCACGTCGATCACCCGAAGTCGGACGGTGTGGAGGGACAAGTGTCTCGAAAAAACAACATGGATCCCATAACAAAAATCTAAAAATACGGTCGAATAATAAATTCGACAATACCTCTCAATATTTAGTTGTACCGGCATTTAATCCCAAGAAATTTGAAAGCATGAGATGACAATGGTAGGATGTAAAAGTATAAATTAAAGTCCTTCATTCAATAATCCTCGGGATATTCATTCTAAGTTTATCTACGTCGAAGTACTCTATAAATATGAACCCCTACAACAATGTATTATGGGTAAAGTGAACTCCTACTAGCATAGGTTCGTAATGTACAACAAAACATTTATAATAACTTTGGGTTTGTAACGTTAAACGGTCATTTATCATAACGTTGGGTTTATAGTGTTTAGTAAACATTTTAGTAGAAAGTAATTTTTTTTTAATGAAGTTTATGGTTGGTGTTACATTCTTTTTATTTTATTTATAATTAATAAATTACTACTTTAAAAGTTATTTTTTATAATTATATTCAAAATAATATATATATATATATATATAAAAACTTGAAAAAACATAAAATTAGATATTTCATCATTATTAAAATTATATATATATTTAAATTTAGCATATTATGAAGTAAAGTATATTAGTTAGTTTGTGTGGGACTTAATTTTTTATGAGAATTAAAGTCGTTTAGAAATACTTAGATTAAATTTTCATAAGAAGATAAATTTTTCATTCATCATTATAATTGGATCTAAATTTATATTTTATTTAGTTAAAAAAAACAAAACAATTTACACCTAATTTTAATCTATGTTGAGATGGTAACTAAAAAAAAAAAAAACATTTTAACCTTACAAAATAAGCATCACTTAATTGATAAAAAAAGAAAAAATGATTTACCTCATTTCAATCTACACTCCATAACTTGAAAAAATCAAATTATCTAATTTCAACCAAACTAATCAAAGATAATGATAAATGAGATATAGGAAATAAGTAAATAAAAATAATAATTTGAAACTATTATTTTTCCAAACATCATAATGTATTTGACTTTATTGTAATAAGGAATCAAGCAATGACCTAATCGAACATCACTTAAGTGATGAAGAAGGGAAAAATGATTTACACCTAATCTCAACCTACACTCCACCTAACTTGGAAACAAGAAAAAAAAATCAAATTGTCTAATGTAAACCAAACTAATCGATGATAAGAATGATGAGATACTGTCACTTTCAAGAGAAGAGAAGTTAGCATTGGGAAGGAAAATTTAAATAAAAAAATAATTTAAAATTGTCTCTTTTTCCAAATATTATAATCTATTTTACTTTAGTTTAATAATGAAAGTTAAAAGATGGCTCCAATCAAGAACACTTAATCCATGAAGAAGGAAAACAAATATTTACACTTAATCTAAACCTACACTTCACCTAACTTGGAAAAAAGGAAAAAAATAAATTATCTAACGTCAGCAAAATAATCAAAGATAAAGATAAGTGAGATATAACTCTCTTGAGAGAAACTACAATTGTGAGAGGGAAAACTTAAATAAAAAATACTTCATTTTTTTTGGAAATAATGTATTTGAATCTAGTGTTATAAAAATTTAAAAATTAAAAGAAAGTTGAAATATTTCAAAATTGTGGCCTAATTTAATATATCAAAAGTAAATTTCAAACCTAATTAAGATAAAGAATAAAATTAACATTACTAAAATACAAACTAACTTTTACAAGCTTTGTGTTTGACAATTCCCAAAATACAAATTGATGAAAGAAATTATCTATTTTTGATATTAAAAAATTTGAAAATTAAAAAGTCTTTCTATTGACACTCCTAACATATCCAAATTAGAATTTAATTTAAAATTATTTTATTTACAACACTAAACTTTTTAAACTCCTAAATTATCAAAACTAAGAGAGTTTTAGAACACATTTCTTAATAATTTTGAATATATAAATAAAATCTTAAAGATATTTAAATAATCTCTTATCATATTGAAAATTGATAATTTCATTATACAAATACAATTTTCAAATACAATCCAATAAACAATAATTTTTAATACAATTAATATTATGATATATTCATAGATGTCATCAATAAACAATATTTTTTAATGCAATTAATATTATGATATATTCAACTGGTTGTTTATCATATTCAAATAAATTCATACTTAATGATAATTATTATTTATTATTGATCTTAACCTGTTGTGGTGAAACAATTCATTACATATATTTGGATCCTTATCGAGGGGAAGCAACATATGATGGTTGTTGGCAAATGTAATTAAGAATACATGGATATTGTAAATAACTATGTTCTAAGAGCAATTTTCTTTCAACCAACAGTGACCCTATGCTGGTCGTCATCCCATGTTGTTGTCAATGCAATAGGCGGTACACAGATGTTATAAATAATATTGTAAATAGATTTTCTTTCACCCAAGACTAATTCACTGTTATAGATCTTCCTTATGTTGTTTAAAGAATTTCCGGAGAAACATTACTCAATGTTCACTAGCCTTTTTTGGGTGGACGTATGTCTAGTAGAAGTATAATTACCCGCTCAGTCGAATACCCGTGTATGAATCCGGATGTATATATTGTTTTACATTGTAGTTGTTGTTGCAGATAATTAAGAGATTTTGGGGTTTTATGTATAGCAGCAAGGTTAATTATTGTTTGATTTAGTTGTTATTTATCATATTATGAAGTATTTATTGTAGTGAATTACTAAATTGTGTTATGGATAGTAACAGAGTTAATTGTTTGATTTAATTTTATGAAATATTCTCAAATTTACAGTGAAATTAAATATTTCCAAAATCTAAAATCTAAATTTTTAATATTAATTTTTAACAAATAATTAACTGCACTATTATCTATTTTATCTAAACTAGGCTGCAATTCTATCTAAACTCTTCTCTGATGCAACTACATATCTAAAGTTTAAACATAAATCCATCTCATCTCTTCTTTGAATAGTATTATTGCTTGCGTAGTTTACTATTTCATCTCTTCTTTGAATAGTATTATTGCTTGCGTAGTTTACTATTTCAAGTCATTTGAAACACAGGATTTGTAGTTTGTATCTACACCACGACTCAAAGACATTTAATGGACCATCAAACAGGGACTGGCCAGTGGCAGTGGAACAGATTTCAACATTAACGGTGGATGTAAAGTAGCAACTAAAAAAAAGTACGTTCTTCATCCATGTTGATTATCATTCCTAAACAGTTACAGGTTTACTTTGATTGATAGTGATTACTTAATGGCTCAACCCATAATGGCGAGTGTGATTAAAACAAATATTAGCAATTTATCTTAAATAACATTGATTAAGTTTTGTCTATACGGTTAAATTGCCTCAAACCTCAAGCGAGGCCTGAGAAACCTGAAATGTCTTATCTTGCTCAGCAGTTAACATCATGAATCTTACTACGACCAAAGCCTAGCCTAACACCACCTTCTCTTTGTTTGCCTCAGGTAACAAAATATGGGTTGTTACTTTGAAACAGAAACTTGTAGATATCTTACCTTGATCAACACTTAAGATTGTGAATCTTGGTATGACCACGACCTTACCTGCGACCGCCACCTCAATTCTTCCCTCATGTAACAAGAATATGACATTGCCTTTGCTTTCAACAAAATCCAGCAAACCTAACTGTTGTTTGAAAAATGTTGCTCGTGATTTTTCTTATTCTACCCTTATAAGGCACTCAATAACCAGAGACCAATTTTTAGTTGACATGTGTGGAGTTTATTTTGGGTGGTTCTACACATTTGAAGTTCCACGAAGGCCTTCGGTACTAACAATGAGTAATTGTCTATATAAAAAAAGAATTTAACCAATTTTTTAGTTGTTGCAGATATTTTTCATTTAATTTATTTTAATTAAATGTATTTTAGATAAGTTTTAATTTTCTTTAAATTTAGTTTAGCCACATACATGATTTATATATCTATATATATATGAATTTCACATAGAAAACAAAATATACATTTTTTTACTAAATTTTTTAACTATGAAAAGGATTTTCAACTATTTTATACATTAAAATTCATTAAATCTGATTGTTGCTGGAAAAGGATTTGCTTTGGATTTAGTATACATATGATTTTTTATTATTAGGAGAGAGCATAAGAGTGAACATTTTTGGGTCTACTATATGGTATATTAATGGATCAACATTTAATACAATCCCGAGGTCCTTGGACTTGAGGGCATAACCATTTGGAAATGCGAAGGACTTCAACAACCTCAAAACAAAAACCTAACTTGTCCTACGAATGACAATAATTATCCACACTCCATTAGTGCAATCAAAAGTATTCATTAAAATTGAAATATAAATAATAATCTTGCAAAACCATTGACAACCTTCCTAACTTCTAGAAAACAATGCACAAATTCTCCAATTCAATTTCTACACTAGATTTGACAATTTTATTAAAAGAAAAAGAACTTGATTGATCTCGATACTAGCTACTTCACTCATTAACTTATAAAGCCAAATTGAGATTTTCAACTAGATAAATAATCAAAAGAACCAAAAGAACACATGTCTCAACCCCATCAATCACAAGAGTCTTAAAAGTCCAAATAGATCTCAAAAAAGAATTCCTACACTATCTCAACACTCCTATCATTTCTTGTACATTCAAGGGTAAAGTGTTGAAATTCTAGTGTGCTAAGCAAATGCATAAACTTACATAACAAAAATATCTCACTCTATTCTAATTTCTCAAACCGGAGAAGGTATCCCAAGCCGGAGATATGAAATTTTACCTAAGAGAATGTTTGCAAGAGGAAATTTAAATGAAATAGTGCGAAGAAACAACAAGAAATAAATTAAAGAGAAAAGATATTCTCACGGTCTCTTGCACTCGATGTGATTCATGTACTAAGAACAATATGCGATTAAACCCAAGTTTTTGAATTTTTGAAAGGTGTACTTGCGTTTAAACACTTTACCTCCCAAAGTAGTCAACAAAATTCACACAATAAAATCCTTAATATTATTACACGCTCCAAACACATAAAAATAAGAAAAAGACTCTTTTCAATATTTGTGCAAAAGTGGACAATACAAAAGCTGAGTGTAGTTCAACTCGATATGATGGAGTCTATAATAAACTCAATCTTGTTTTACAATATCTCACATTTTGCACACTCATATATAAAATATATCACTCACCTTGTGGGCCAGGACCTCACAAACCAAATTATATGCTTATGGAGACAATATTTGAGACGTTGCCGATCCCTTTTTACAAATTATACCTTCAAATGAGAACAAGTATATGTAAAAGAAAATGGGGAGAATATTTTGATAATTTATGCAAGAACACTATGCTTCGTCAAGAAAATTACACAACACGGTAATATATTCCAAAGGGAAAACCTACCACAATATATTCTATCTAATTGAGGGGTAACAAGTTTGGGAAACCAACGAATCTAGTTGATCTCCTCATTTTAATGATGAGAAGATGATGAAAGTGACGAAGAAGATGCGTAAGAGCTTGGAATATGCGAGATGAAGCATCGTTATGTGCTCTTTATTTCTCCTCTTCCTATATTCTCTTCTCATAAGCGTCATACATTATGGCCACCAATTTGGACATCTAAGCATGGCCTCGTACATGAATTTTCATCCTCCATTTATGCATGTTCAATCGTTGTTCACGATCGCAATTCAAACCAACGACAAGACGCTCGATATCTGCAAGTGGGTCCATCGGCTACACATTTACACATGATCTTTTACTTTTTGTGGTCGCGTTGGTGCACTAAAAAGAGCATTAAAATAACACACATGCATGCAGCAAAGCACGAAAATAAGACAAAAATTAGCAACATAAGAACACGGCGTTGATAACAAATTTCACCTAGTGTGGGCCACGATCTCTGAGCCCGGTGTCAAAATGGGGTAGGTCACTTCAAATAGTGCTAGAAATGGTCATGATGTACATAGGCTGTCTTTTTTTTTCATACAGATATATGCCTTCAACATGAGTGGCTTTTCTATCCATGAGCTTACGTTCTGCTACTCACAATAGGCCTCTATCAACATGACATAATCTCATACAAGGTGAAAATGAAGTCCACTTCAACAAGGTTACATAAGGATCATAACAATCCATGGAAAATACATCTCACATGAAGTAGAAACATAGATCTTTAGCAACAACGAGAAAGATCTAAACAACATATTACATCTCAAAACAACTGATAAAAGAGGAACATGATATCAATACCAGGCCTGAAGTTAGTTGAAGAAGTGGATGCTCAAGTTCTTTAAATTTGGACACCATAGAATTTGTGGTGTCAAGAAGCATAAAATTATTTGTCACGCTTGGGAATAGGACATTGTCATAATCTAAATAGCCAACAATGGGAAGCTTCGCTGCGAAACGGACATCACCATTGAGTTCTGTCAGCGAGAGGTGTAAAATCGACACAACATTTATCAAATTCTAACTACGGCAAGTTGGACCTCGGGGAATCTTTTGATGCCCTTAAGATTCCCTAGGGCATGGATACTCTCCTCCATGGCTTGTGGTTTCACCCTACTCTCTGTATGCCTACCAAGCCTTGTGAAAATGAGGGTTTATATGATTTGGTGGGCGGATTTTAGAAAGTGAGCCCGAACGCTGTGTAATTGAGGTAGTTGGTTTGAGAGAGGTCGGGGGATCCGATCCTCCCCCTATTAAAATAGTTCTTTGCATGTTTTATTTTTGTTTGAAGCGTTGGTAATATGTTTGTTTAGTGTTGGGGGCTATTGCATCGAGTGGGACGACCCTCCCCACTAGTGCGGGATCAAATCCCATGGGCCCAGTTACATGGTATATCTCTCTCTCTCTCTCTCTCTCTCTCTCTCTCTCTCTCTCTCTCTCTCTATATATATATATATATATATATATGGTCATTGGTGTTGGTGGGCGGGGGTCCGCTCCACGTGTACGGCCTAACCCACCATAACCTTAACATAGATAATGTTTGGGCTTCGATCGAGATTGTGGGGTTTGGCCACCGCACGATTTTAATATAAATTTTTGTAATGAGTGGTGGAGTGGCGAGGGTGGTAGCCCGCTACCCTAAATTTTATATATTTTTTTGGTTTTCATATAATAATGGGTATTTTTTCATTTTAATGAAATAAGGGTCATTAAGAATTTAACTTCGACTAGATTTTTTATCGTTTCGGGAGCCAAGTTCCTATAGGTTGTCGGTGAATTTGTGGGAAACCCAAGCACAGCCCACTTCCCAACTTTGAATACAATTTTTAATTGCTCTAACTTCTCCATATGGGCTCAGATTGGAGATTCATTTTCCACCATTGGAATCAAGGTGACGAGTACTTCAATCTAAACCTAGTTGAAGCAATCCAAACACTTTTAATTTTGACCATTTCGAGCCCTCTTGGTCTCATGAGGGGATTTGAGCATTCTTCATCATGAGGTGAGGTGGGCTATCACTCAGTATTTCCCTTAACTAGTAGTTGCTCTCTAGGATCCCTCTGTGAGACCCACCCTTTAGTTTAGCGGTAACAAATGCCAAGTGACATGCATAGTGACATGAAAAGAGATGTTTTCATGATCCTTATTTGAGGGTGATATCCACCCGGTTCCTAAAGGTAATTCTCCATCAACAATTGTATGTTCTCTCGGTTCAACATTCAATGTGGTTGTACATTCTCCTGGTTCAATAGTTGGGGTTATTTTTATTTACTGCTTGTCTTAGTTAATTCATTATGGTTCGGATACTTCTTCTCGTCGACAACTCCTATAGAGTCTCGGATAAGTCTATTTATTTTCTCCATGTTGAGCTAATACAACAAGACAATCTAGGCATAGGGCATTTGGAAGAGCCTCGTAAAGAGGTGGTCAAAATTCGCAACGGCTGAGCACTTTCAGAACATGTTTTGAGGAGTAGCAATGGCATCCACCATGGCTCTAATTAGAGATAGAATTGAATTATAAGATGTTGACCCTTGCTTTATAATTAAATGTCGTCTCATTCAATAGCATTGCGAAAATGTGTGTTTTTTTTTTTTCCTCTCTCATAGCACCCAATGCATTCGGTAGTTGCGGAAATAAAATGGGAATGGGTTGGATTCCTTTGAGAATGCGGGTATAATTAAACATCACGAGGATGGTGCTTTGTTTTGCTACTCTAAGCATAATTATGGACTATGACGGCCTTCCTTCGGATCCTTGTAGATATGCGGGGAAAATAGGGACATTGAATTGTATGTGTGCAAAGGAATAAGGAGTTCACATTGATTTTGACTCCAATCTAGCCGGTTTACGACCAATTCTAGAATATTGTGCATTTCTATCGCCCTTAAAACGATAAGGATAGGTATGTTGCTCGTTGTTAGATTATTTTGGATGGATATTTGTGGCTAGCGGTTCTGGTGGGCTGTTAATAGCAAATCCTTGGGTCATGGTTAGTAGGTTCAATCAGTCAGTTCTCTTGAATGAAATATTTTCATAGTAGATATATTTTTTTGCATCTTGTTGTATGTACATTGGCGAGGTGAATATTGTAATGAGGCCTTGACCATCGGGCCACCATTGTCTAGTGTCTATTATGGTAAGTTTTTGGTTAGCATATAGAAGATAAAACTTGTGTAATATCAAGACATTAAACCTTTGCTATTGGTCCGGTTCCTAGCGGGCAAGCTAGTAGCAAACCATTAGTTTTTGTAATACTATATTCTAGTAATTTAGTGATGAACTTCAAACAAAAAAATGGATTAATCTATTCGTGTAATTTATATTAATTGATTACTTCTAAATTTCTAATTAATTAATCCTAAGATATCAATTCCCTTACATAATTATATCCTAATTAAGTAATTGTTTATTCAAATTAGGTTTTAATTTTTCATCTATTATGGCTTATTTTTTTCCTTTTAATCATTTGTACCCTTTTTTGCTCTCATCTTTCTCTCATAAATTACTCATGATGATGGGTCATGGTATAGAGCTTGAATCATCAATTAAAAATTTTCAATGTGGACAAAACTCTCGAATAAAATTCTTCAAACAAATGGATGTTATATATTTTATTTTGATGGATATTTAATAAGTATAATGATGTTTTTTTTTAGTTTGTGGATGCCCATTTCCCTTAAAATTATCTATAAATGTTATGATATCAAATATTTAAAAGGCAATATGAATTAATCTATAATCCTATAAGTCATTTAATAGACTGATATAGCAGCAATTGAATTGAAATAAAAGTATTATTAAATTAATAAGTGAAAACTATAAAGAAAAACATACATTGTTAAAGAAATAGACGGAGAATGTGGCTCTAAAATGGATGTAAATTTGACATTAAATTGGAATCCATTCTTGGGCTGTGCCCCAGTTCTAAATAAAAATCTAAATTGGTTGCCTAAAAGGAAAGGGAATTGGAGGCTAATTAAGAATCAAATCCCAACACTAAAGGAAGTAAAGCACGGACTTAAAAAACAAGCAAGCCTAGGCACTAAACGAGGACAAAAACCTTGCAACTAAAAAGGAAGCAAACCATGAGGCTAACAAGGAAGAAATTCTAGAAGCAATAATGAATCCAAACTAGAAGCACACCCGAAGAAATTTTGGAAGAAAAACTTGGCGTTAACTAAGAAGTAAAAAAGACAACAATGGCAAACAAAGAATTAATAATGGAAAAAATACGGGGAAAAAAACTTGGCATTACCTAAGAAGGAAAAAAAAAAAGGAAATTCAAGTAGTAAACAAAGAAGTAATAATGGAAGAAATATTAGAAGCCAAAATTGGCATTCCCTAAGAAGAAAAAAATACGATTAAACTACTTTAGTAGCAAACCAAGAGTTATAATGCAAACAATATTAGACGCGACAAAGAGACTATAATGGAAGCCATATTAAAGCTAAATAATATGAAATAATGGAACGAAGCTAGATATAACAAGTGATGCCATATTGTAAGAAAAATTGGAGAAAAAATGAATTTATAATGGAAGAATAATTAAGAAGCCAAGAAGTTATTCTGATGCCATACTAGAAGAAAATAAGGACGCAAGGATGGGAGAAAAACTAGAAGTACAAATGGACACAACAATGGAAGAAAAATGGAAGAAACACTTCTCAATGTTAAACCTTACAATATTTCTTGTGCTATTACAGTGACATTTCGGCTATTTCAAGTTCCAAGTGAAAATCCATTGTGATGGGTTTTGCGATGCAAATTGAACCCAATTCCGAGGCTCAAATAGATTGATTTTTAGTGTTATATCTTGCGCTAATGGCTTGTTTTGATATCGTGAATAAAGTTCATGTTAAGGTAAATATGGGTATAGGATCCTTATCATAATTTATGTGTAATATATTTATTACATTTAGAATATTTTGGAAATTTCATGGACATGAGTTAAATCGAACGATTACTTTTACTCATGTATATCAAACTTTGGAAATATTTTGAAAGTTATAATCCACATATGATATGAAATTAAAATTGAAGGTTTCATGTAAAGTTTTGTAAGCTAGTTAATTGTCTCATGGGAAATGGATCGATATTGCAAAGAAAAAAACTAAGTTAAATTTTGGAGATTTTAATAGAGAAAAATAGACAACAAACGATATCACCAAAACAACAATTTGATGACGAAGTCCACCCCTCATGGGCTACATCTACGAGTTTGTCTTCCAATGTTAGCCATTTAAATTCTATATCTTCCGAAATGTGTAATTACATAACTACAATACTAAAATGGAAAAAATAACACTTCCATTGTGTCCACAACACCCAAAATCCCCTACGTAGGCTCTTCTCGGTAAAAAAAGGTGAAAAATGGAAAAGTGCTTAGCCCTTCTTCTTGATTTATATGCTAATTAGTCTACAAATTCATCCCTTTGTCAAAAATACAAATGAAATTAGGCTTTGGAGGCATTTAACAACGATAATTTCACACTTACCGTAGCGGGGATTGCCCATAAAATCCGTTGATTATGAATTTAGTTGTAAAATTGATAAATGGACTATACCCTCAATTCTTCCACCCTTAGTCGGTCGTATGGAAATTAATACGACCATGGGGGCATGGTTCATGGGCCACGTGCCCCGTTGTTCCCTCCTCTTGGTCACTTTGCAATTATCGGGACCGCAAGTTGGGCGCGGATGAGGTGCTACACTCCACGCCCTCGTTTATTTTACCAATAGTCACGTATAGAGTGATAATATCGTGGGTCGGGGCATGGGCCAAGTTCCTCGCGCCCTCCCTCTCCTCTTAACACATGGTCTGGGTAGATACCTACATATGACTCGGGGCTGGCTTGATCGGCAAGCTCACCGACCCTGCCCTCCCTAATGCTCCATCGATAACATTTTGCTTCACCAACCCACATGCCTTCTATTAATAAGTAACAACGTAGTCTGCGGTGGTAGAGTGGATGATTATTTGGTGATAGGTTTTGGGGTCGAACCTTAGGAGGTACGTCCGGATCAAACATACAAAATTTTGGTGCCAAAAACTAGGCCATATGGTGACCTTCTATAGGGCCATGTGATGGCATGTGATTCACCCAAACATAACCTTTCAACCAATAGAAAATCACCTCTTGTCCATCGTGGGATTGGCTCATTTGACATACGTACTACACATTCACCTACTCTTGATGTAAGTTCCATGTGTTGTATGGTCACCTTGATCAGCCACACTGAAGTTGACTTTTTAGTTATTTGTCAAAGGCTTTAGAATGTGATAATTTCCTCATAGTGTGTCAGTTGAGGTCATTCAAGCATTGGTGGGATCATAATGACAAGACCCACAATTTGGATCTAGTCTCGAGAGAATTTGAGAACTTTTATTTTGTGACATTTTTTGAGTCCCTTTTGGATCTTTCCTCCTCCTTTGTGGAAGCTTTTGAACTGCAAAAGTTTTTTTACTTAACAAGTGACGGTACAACTCCCTCACTTTCATAATCTCAATCCACCTTGCTTTACATGGATTGCTACCTTTGATCCCCACACGAAAGATACTCCACATTCTCTACGCATGAAGTTGATTCACACAGCGAAGAATTAGGTCTTCCTATAACTTATTTAAATATTCAAGAGTAAAATATTATATAGATGGAATTTTAACGTTTTCTTCTTGATGATCAATCATTGGAGGCGATACAATCTCAAATTTTCACATTCACAACATAAGCAAATTTTCGTGTAAGGTGGAAAATATAATCGAAACGTTGTTACCAATCTTCTCCAATATTTTGAAAGAACCATATCTAATTGGTTTGAGATTTTTACCTTCACCTTTTAGTCTTTCCTTCTTGATGTACAACCAAAATTTACCTCACTTGGAAATGCATGATCAACTGATGCTTGCCATGTCTTTCTTTTTTATTTTTTTCTTTGCATTTATCTATATGTTCTTGTAGTCTTTGATGCACTAGCAGCTAAATTTGTAACTAAATTCTTGGCTTTTCTCACATCACTATTCATCTATTTTGTAATATATTTACACGGAGATGAAATCAAAGGATACTTTGGAAAGCCTTTAAACAAGCTTAAAATGGATATACTTGTGTAGATGTAGATGGCAACGTTATAGGCATGCGGAAGTAATGAAAATTCTCATCTAAAGTTTAGGATGCCTACCACAATATCCTCGGAGGATGTGCGCTACCATTTTGTTCTTGCTTATGTCTAGTCATCATTTTGTGGATGAAATCCGGTGCTCTTCTTCAACTTCCTTAGCCCATGATTCCCATAAAATTGACCAAAACTTCCTAAAAAATCAATATTATCAATAAAATAATAGAAGTGGGTAGCAAGAAGTCAACACATACATGTTGGAAGAACATATTTGTGGTTTGTTCGAGTTGTAACATGTTTCTTACATGACATGAACACACATTTTTTCTAAAATGATCCCCAACAACATATAGATAATCATGACCTTTCCTAGCCATTGGTAGTCCCCCAACAAAATCATAGAAACACTTTACCAAGGATGAGAAGGAATAGGAAGTGGAGTGTACAAACCCAATTTCTATTTCTTGGCTTCCTAATAGCACACACGGAACATCCTTTTACACTCTTGAAATGGTTTCATTCATGTGTGGGAGCCAATAATAATACCTATGAATTTGAGGAAACTATTTTTTCTACATAAATGTGACCAGAATAAAGTATATGGGTTTCCCTTGTAGCCAAATTGACACTTTCACCCTATGGAACACATAACTTTCCAAGATGATACAACAACTTGTTATGAACATGATAATCTAGCTCTTCAACACGATTGGCTTGACCCAAAGTTGCATAAACATATTTAAAATATTTATCTTGAGTATATTGTTCAATATAACTTTCATGCATTATTGACTTATGCTTAAGAATAACATACACAATAAAATATCCTTGATAACATATACGCAACATTTTTGTATATACCTTTCTTATACACGATTATAAATGAAATTGTTGGAGGAATCCCTGCACTAATGTAGCCCAGCTTGTTCTAGCTTTTTTGCGATTGTAAATATTGCAGGTTGGTCGTCGGTATGAATAATTGTTTCTTTTCCATCAAATAATGCTTGCTTCTTCACTTTTTGTACGTGTGAAATCGCGAAGTTGGGAAACACTTTTTGATGGAGCCGAGTAGAATTTGGGAAAATTTTTAATTTCTCGTCAGAAAAATAGTCAACTCTATTTCTCGACCAAAGGTTTCAAAAAAATCTCATCAGAGAGTTTTATTGGGTTTAACAGTTAAAAATATACAAATGCAGGGGTTATGTATTTTCTCGTGGGGGGTTTTGTGTCGGAAACTACTGCGGAAGACTTTCGGACGAGAGTTAAAAAAACTCTCGGATGAGAGTTTTGAAAACTCTCGGATAAGGAGGATTTTAAAAAAAAATCTCATCACAGATTTCTTTCAACTGTTCAAAGTTTTATTCCTATAATAAAACGCCAAAATTATTAAGTTGTTAGAATAGGTACTTTATTTTATATAAAACTCTCGGTACTTTAGAATTGGTACTTTATATAATTTTAATAGTACTTTATTAAAAATTAAAAAATAGTAAAAACTAATAAAATTATAATTTTATTTTAAATTATTTTAATATTATTAATGATAAAAAATACATGAAGATTTAATTAAATAAAATTTGTTACAATATTTTGTAATATCGATATTATATAAAAATCAAAAATATTTTATATAAAACTAGTTGATATATTAATATAAATAAATAAAATTCTAAAACATAAATCAAAATAAAAAACAAATATATATATATATATATATATATATATATATATATATATATATATATATATATATATATATATATATATTTTTAAGAAATTAATGAATAAATTTAAATTTAAAAAACAATTGACTAAATGCAATGAGGTGATATAGGGAACCAATGCATAGCACCTTAATATCATTATAAATTCTTGGAAATCTCGAGAACTTTTTGAAGTGAGATGAGCTTCTTGGAATAGGTCACTTTATCTTCCACTTCGGTTTCACACGATTAACTTGAAAGGAAGTCTATTTTTCCTAGGTATGAATGTGGGGATAAACAATATTATTTGAACATTGAGTGAGATGCCCTTCTTGGAATAGGTCCTCTTATATTCCACTTTAGTTTCACAATATTAAACATCTGAAATGAAGTTTGTTTTCTAGGTATGGATATGAGGGGATAAAGAATATTATCAGAAAAGGAAATGAATGTTCGCGTGACATTCCAAGCGGTGTATGGGATTGGAGAATTATGTTCTTGCGAGAAAACTAACCCTTGACCTTAAACCCTAATTCCTAACCTAAACCCTAAACCTATAAACCTTAACCACTAACCCATTTACCCCACTAAACCTCTAAATCCCTAACCCCATTTAACTCCTAACCCCTAAACCTCTAAACCTTAACTACCCCTAACACGTTATCCCTAGCCCATTTAAGAACCTAAACCCCAAAATCCCTAACTCCTAACCCTAAAATCATAGCTAAATCCCCTAACCCCTAAACCTATAAACCAATCCTAACCCATTTAACCCCTAAACCATAAACCCATAACCCCTTAAACCCTAATTCCCAACCCATAACCCTTGACCCCTTAAACCCTATTTTTCTAACCCCTAACTTGTAAACCTAATTCCCGGCCCCTAACCAATTCAACACCCTAAACCCCTAAAAAACTAACCCATTTAAGTGTGATTCCATTTAACCCCAAAACCCTAATACACAACTCCTAAAATCCTTAGAGCTAAATCCTAACCCCCTAAACCTTTAAACACAGCAACCCATTTTAACTAAAACTTAAACCTCTAAACCCTTAACCCCCAACCCCTTAAACCTAATTCCCAACCCCTAACCAATTCAACACCCTAAACCCCTAAAAACCTAACCCATTTAACCCCATTAACCCCAACACAACACTAAAATACTTAAGCACTAAATCCCTAACCCCACAAGCCTCTAAGCTTGACCTAACCCATTTAACCCCCTAAACCTACTAAACCTATAACCCCTTAAACCTAATTCCCAACCCATAACCCATTCAACCCATTAAACACCTAAACCTCTAACCCCTTAACCATTGACCCCTTAAACCCTAATTCCTAACCCACCAACCCATTTAACCCCTAAATCCTAAACCTCTAAACCCTTAACCCCTAACCCATTTACCCCCACTAAACCTCTAAACCTAACCCATTTAACCCCTAAACCCTAAACCTATAAACTCTTAACCCCCTCTGCTAACCGTTAACCCCTAACCCATTTAAGCCCCAAAACCCCAAAACCCTAACCCCTTAAACCTAATTCCCAGCCCATAACCCTTGATCCCTTAAACCTAATTCCTAACCCCTAAACCCTTAACCCATAACCCCTTAAACCTAATTCCCAACCTAACCAATTCAACACCTAAACACCTAAAAATCTAACCCATTTAAGTGTAGATTCCATTTAACCCCCAAAACCTAACCCCAACCCCTAAAATCCTTCCTTTGCCTAAATCCCACAACCCCTTAAACCTCTAAACACGTAACCCATTTAACCCACTAAACCCTAAACCTCTAAAAACTTAACCCCCCTAACCCCTTAAACCTAATTCCCAACCCCCAACAATTCAACACCTAAACCCCTAAGAACTATTATTAAGTGTCGATTCCATTTAACCCCCCAAAGCCTAACCCTTAACCCCTAAAATCTTTCAACTGTAAATACCCTAACCCCCTAATCCTCTAAACCGGTAACCCATTAACCCTAAACCCTTAACCCCAACCCCTAAAACCCTAATTCCGAACCCTAACAAATTGACACAGCCCTAAACCCCTAAAACCCTAACCCATTTAACCCCATTAACCCCTAACTTCTAACCCCTAAAATCCTTAACGCCTGCCTAAATCCATAACACCTAAACCTCTAAACCAACCCCTAGCAGTACAACCCCTTAAACCTAAACCTATAACCCCTTAAACCCTAATTCCCAACCCATAACCCATTCAACCCCTTAAACACCTAAACATACATAACCCTTGACCCCTTAAACCACAATTCCTAACCCCTAACCCATTTAACCCCCTAAACCCCTAATCCTCTAAACCCTTAACCCCCACCCCTAGCGTTAACCCACAACTTCTAACCCCTAAAATTCTTAAACTACTAAATCCCTAACCCCTAAACCTCTAAATAACCCTAACCCATTTAACCCCCTAAACCTAAACCTATAACCCCTTAAACCACAATTCCCAACCCATAATCCATTCAACCCCTTAAACACCTAGACCTCTAACACATAACCTCTGACCCTTAAACCCGAATTCATACCCCTAACCCATTTAACCCCATAAACCTAAACCTCTAAACCCTTAACCCTAACCCATTTACCCCTTTGAACCTCTAAACCTAACCATTTAACCCCCTAAACCCTAAACCTCTAAACCCGCAACACACCCTGACTTAGTTAACCCCTAACCCATTTAAGCCCTAAACCCCAAAACCCTAACCAATTCAACACCACTAAACCTAAGCCTAGCCATTTAAGTGTGGATTCCATTTTATCCCCCAACACCTAAATCCTTTTATTACTAAATCCCTAACACCTAAAACTCTAAACACATGTATATAACCCCCTAAACCCTAAACCTCTAAACACGTTAACCCCAAGCCCCTCCAAACCTAATTCCCAACCCATGACCCTTGACCCCTTAAACCCTAATTCCTAACCCTAAACCCTTAACCACACAAACCTAAACCTCTAAACCCTTAACCCCTAACCCACTTACCCCCACTAAACCTCTAAAACCCTAACCCATTTAACCCTTAAACCCTAAACCTCTAAACCTTTAACCCCTACCCACAGCCATTAACCCCTAACACATTTAAGCCCCTAAACCCCAAAACCCTAACATTCAACACCTAAACCCTAAAAATCTAACCCATTTGAAATTAGTTCATTTAACCCCAGAAACCTAACCCCTATTACAAAATCCTTCCTTTGCTAAATCCCCTAACAACCTCTAAACTTTTAACCCATTTAACCCTAATAACCCCTAACCCTAAAACCCTAATTAGAGACCTAACAAATTCAACACCTAAACCTAAAAACCTAACCCATTTAACCCCATTAGCTAACTATTCAAAATCATAGCGCTAAAATCCCCCTAACCCCCTAAACCTCTAAACCAACCCTACCATTTAACCCTACCATAAACCTATAACCTAAACCTTATTCCCAACCCACAACCCATTCAACCCCCTTAAACACCTAAACCTCTAACCCCTTAACCCTTGACCCCTTAAACCCTAATTCCCTAACCCCTAACCCATTTAACCCCTAAACTAAACCTCTAAACTCTTAACCCATACCCCTAACCGTTAACCCCTAACTTCTAACCCTAAAATCCTTAACAAATCCCCTAACCCCCTACACCTCTAAGCAATGCATAACCAATTTAACCCCTAAACCTAAACCTCTAACCCCTTAAACCTAATTCCCAACCCATATCATTCAACCCCTTAAACACCCTAAACCTCTAACCCTTAACCCTTGACCCCTTAAACCCTAATTCCTAACCCCCTAACCCATTTAACCTCCTAAACCCTAAACCTCTGAAACCCTTAACCCCTAAACCATTTACCCCCACAAACCTCTAAACCCCTAACCCATTTAACCCCTAAACCCTAAACCTCTGAACCCTTAACCCCTACCCCTAACCTTCAACCCCTATTACATTTAGCCCCTAAACCAAAACCCTAACCAATTTAACACCCTAAACCCCAGAAAACCTAACCCATTTAGCATTGGATTCATTTAACCCCCAAAACACTAACCCCCAACCCCTAAAATCCTTCATAGCTAAATCCCCTAACCCCTAAACCTCTAGCTTTGTAACCCATATAACCCCTAAACCTAAACCTCTAAACCCTTAACCCCTAACCCCCTTAAACCTAATTCCAAACCCATAACCCTTCGACCCCTTAAACCCTAATTCCTAACCCCTAAACCATTAACCCCCTCGACCCCAACCTAACCCATTTGCCCCAACAAACCTCCTAGGCAAACATTTAACCCTTAAACCCTAAACCTCTAAACCCTTAACCCATACCCCTAACCCATTAACCCCTAACCCATTTAAGCCCTAAACCCCAAAACCCCTAACCAATTCAACACCCTAAACCCCTAAAAACCTAACCCATTTAAGTGTAGATTCCATTTAACTGAAAACCTAACCCCTAACCACTAAAATCCTTCAACTAAATTCCACCAACATCAACCTCTAAACCTGTAACCCATTAAAGCCTATAAGCCAAAACCCCTAAAAACCTAACCCATTTAAGTGTGGATTCCATTTAACCCCAAAAACCCCTAACCCCTAACCCTTAAAATCCTTCATTGCTAAATCCCCTAACCCCTAAACCTCTAAACCTATAACCCATTTAACCCCTAAACCCTAAACCTATAAACTGGTAGCCCCTAGCCCCCTAACCCCTTAAACCATAATTCCCAACACATAACCCTTGACCCCTTAAACCCTAATTCCTAACCCCAGACCCTTAACCCCTAAACCTAAACCTACAAACCTTAACCCCTACCAAGTAACCCATTTACCCCTCTTAAACCTCTAAACCCCTAACCCATTTAACCCCCTAAACCTAAACCTCTAAGACCTTAACCCCTACCCAGTAACCCACCCCAAGCGAAACCCCAAAAAACCCTAACCCCTTAAACCTAATTCCCAACCCATAACCCTTGACACTTTAACCCTTGACCCATAAACCTAATTCCCAACCCCCTGTAATTCCAACACCTACTAAGCCCTAAAAACCTAACTTGATTAAGTGTGGATTCCATTTAACCCCAAAACCTAACCCCCAACCCCTAAAATCCTTCACTACTAAATCCCCTAAACCCTAAGCCGCCAAACTGTAACCCATTTAACCCCTAAACCCTAAACCTCTAAACCCTTAACCCTAACCCCTTAACCCTAATTCCCAACCCCTAACCAATTTAACACCCCTAAACCCATAAAATCCTAACCCATTTAAGTGTGGATTCCATTTAACCCCAAAACCTAACCTGACACAAATCCATCAGCTGCTAAATCCCTAACCCCTAAACCTCTAAACTTATGTGTTAACCTCCTAAACCCTAAACCTCACAAACCCTTAACCCCTAACCCCTTAAACCATAATTCCCAACCCCTAACCAATTCAACACTCTAAACCCACTAAAACCTAACCATTTAACCCCATTAACCCCTAACTTCTAACCCTAAAATACTTAAGCACTAAATCCCCTAACCCTCGAAATCTCTAAACCAACCCTAACCCATTTAACCCCTAAACCCTAAACCTATAACCCCTTAAACCATAATTCCCAACTCATAACCCATTCAACCCTTAAACACCCTAAACCTCTAACCCTTAAACCCTAATTCCTAACCCCTAACCCATTTAACTAAATCCTAAACCCTTAACCCCTAACCCACTTACCCCCACTTCAAGCCTCTAAAACCCTAACTTTAACCTTAAACCCTAAACCTCTAAACCTTTAACCCTACCCCTAGCAGTAACCCTAACACATTTAAGCCTAAACCCCAAAACCCCTAACCAATTCCTTTAAACCCTAAAAGTCTAACCCATTTAAGAGTGGATTCCATTTAACCCCCAAAACCTAACCCCTAACCCATAAAATCCCTTCTTTGCTAAATCCCACTAAACCTCACAAACACCCATAACCCATTTAACCCCCTAATAGCTAAACCTTAACCCCCAACCCCCTAAAACCTAATTAGAACCCCTAACAAATTCAACACCCTAAACCCCCAAAACCTAACCCATTTAACCCCATTAGCCCCTAACTTCTAACCCTAAAATCATACTTGCTAAATCCCCTAACCCCCTAAACCTCTAAATAACCCTACCCCATTTAACCCCACAAACCTAAACCTATAACCCTATGAAGCCTTAATTCCCAACCCATAACCCATTGACCCTTAAACACCTAAACCTCTTAACCCCTTAACCCTTGACCCTTAAACCCTAATTCCTAACCCCTAACCCATTTAACCCTAAACCTAAACCTCTAAACTCTTAACCCATACCCCTAACCGTTAACCCCTAACTTCTAACCCCTAAAATCCTTAGCTAACTGAAATCCCCTAATACTACACGCCTCTAAACCAACCACAACCAATTTAACCCCCTAAACCCTAAACCTCTAACTTCCTTAAACCTAATTCCCAACCCATATCCCATTCAACCCCTTAAACACCTAAACCTCTAACCCCTTAACCCTTGACCCCTTAAACCTAATTCTAACCCCTAACCCATTTAACCTCTAAACCTAAACCTCTAAACCCTTAACCCCTAAACCATTTTTACCCCCACTAAACCTCTAAACCCCCTAACCCATTTAACCCTAAACCTAAACCTGCGAACCCTTAACCCCTACCCCTAACGTTAACCCTAACCCATTTAAGCCTAAACCCAAAAACCCCCTAACCAATTTAACACCCTAAACCCCACAAAACCTAACCCATTTGCTTGTAGATTCCATTTAACCCCCAAAACACTAACCCCCGACCCTAAAATCCTTCACGCTAAATCCCCTAACCCCCTAAACCTCCTAAGCACGTAACCCATATAACTAAACCTAAACCTCTAAACCCTTAACCCCTAACCCCTTAAACCCTAATTCCAAACCCATAACCCTTGACCCCTTAAACCCTAATTCCTAACCCCTAAACCATTAACCCCCTCAACCCTAAACCCCTAACCCATTTACCCCCACTAAACCTCTAAACCCCTAACCCATTTAACCCTTAAACCCTAAACCTCTAAACCCTTAACCCATACCCCTAACCCATTAACCCCTAACCCATTTAAGCCCCCTAGCTTCAGAAACCCTAACCCCGATTGCTTACCACTAAACCCCAAAAACCTAACCCATTTAAGTGTAGTTCCATTTAACCCCCAAAACCTAACCCCTAACCACTAAAATCCTTCCTTTGCTAAATTCCCTAACCCCTAAAACCTCAAGCTTACCTTAACCCATTTAAGCCCCTAAACTAGTAAGCTTTAACCCATTTAAGTGTGGATTCCATTTAACCCCACAAAAACCCTAACCCCTAACCCTTAAAATCCTTCATTGCTAAATCCCCTAACCCCCTAAACCTAAAACCTATAACCCATTTAACCCTAAACCTAAACCTATAAGCGGGGCAACCCCTGACCCCCAACCCCTTAAACCATAATTCCCAACCCATAACCCTTGACCCCTTAAACCTAATTCCTAACCCCAAACCCTTAACCCCTAAACCCTAAACCTCTAAACCCTTAACCCTAACCCATTTACCCCTACTAAACCTCTCAACCCTAACCCATTTAACCCCTAAACCCTAAACCTCTAAACCCTTAACCCCTACCCCGAACCCATTTAAGCCCCAAAACCCCAAAAACCCTAACCCCATAAACCCAAATTACCAACCCAAAACCCATGACATAGCCCTTGACCCTTAAACCCTAATTCCTATCACGTAAACCCTTAACCCCTAACCCCTTAAACCTAATTCCCAACCCCTAGCTCAATTCAACACCCCTAAACCCCTAAAACCTAACTTGATTAAGTGTGGATTCCATTTAACCCCCAAAACCCTAACTCCTAACCCCTAAAATCCCCTTCCTTGCTAAATCCCCTAAACCCCCTAAACTTTTATGAAGCACGTAACCCACATTTAACCCCCTAAACCCTAAACCTCTAAACCCCTTAACCCCTAACCCCTTAACCTAATTCCCAACCCCCAACCAATTTAACACCCTAAACCCATAAAATCCTAACCCATTTAAGTGTGAATTCCATTTAACCCCCAAAACCCTAACCCCCAACCCCTAAAATCCATCTTGCTAAATCCCCTAACCCCCTAAACCTCTAAAACTTGTAACCTATTTAACCTCCTAAACTAAAACCTCCCCTAAACCCTTAACCCCTAACCCCTTAAACCATAATTCCCAACCCCTAACCAATTCAACACTCTAAACCCCTAAAAACCTAACCCATTTAACCCCATTAACCCCTAACTTCTAACCCCTAAAATACTTAACTGCTAAATCCCCTAACCCTCGAAATCTCTAAACCAACCCTAACCCATTTAACCCCCTAAACCCTAAACCTATAACCCCTTAAACCGTAATTCCCAACTCATAACCCATTCAACCCCTTAAACACCTAAACCTCTAACCCCTTAAACCCTAATTCCTAACCCCTAACCCATTTTAACCCCTAAACCCTAAACCTCTAAACCCTTAACCCCACACCCCTAACTCGTTAACCCCTAACTCATTTAAGCCCCTAAACCCCCGAAACCCCTAACCCATTTGACCCTTAAACCCTAAACATTAGCAAACTCCTAACATATAAACCCCGAAGCCTAAACATATAAACCCTAAACCCCAAACATATAAAACCCTAAACATATAAACCCCTAACATATAAACCCCTAAACCCTAAACATATAAAACCATAAACATATAAACCCCTAAAACTTTTAGAGTTAAAACATTTAATAAAACTCTCGGCCGAGAGTTTTCAAAAACTCTCGACCTATAGTTTTCAAAACTCTCGGCTTTATAGTTTTCAAAACTCTCGTCCACAAGTTTTCTAAACTCTGCGTCTAGAAGTTTTCTAAACTCTCGGCCAGAGAGTTTCATCGGGTAAACTCTCGAGCACAAACTCGTCAGGGATTTTTTCAGACTTTCGTAGAGTTTGGCCATGGTTAAATGTAACTTTAGGTGGGTTAAACTCTCGGTTAAGGGGTTTATAAATTTCTCGTCAGAGACATTATCTCGGGCGAGAGTTTACGGTCAACGAAAAACCCGAGAAGATTACGTAGCTTTCGAGCACACCCTACTACGGAGGGTGGAACCCCTACAAAGCAAAATATTATGTAATGGGACCCAGTACCATTAGATTCATCTCTGAATCTGGTTACATTGATATGAGATTTGTGGGTTTCATTAAAAAATTCAATTTTTTTTTATTAATTTTTTACTAAAGCTGGTATCCTTTGTGGAATTTCATTGTTCGAAAAATTGCACTGAATGAAAATTCAATAAATTTCAAATGAACAAACCAAAAAATTCAAAAAAATCATATTGCATTTCCTCTCCCAGGCTACTTCAAAAGGGTACTCTCATTCTTCTTATTGACGATCACATTGAAAAGAAAATCTATGGATCATAAAGTAATAACCTTTGAAACATCATTGTTTTTTGTCTTCGTCCATTTCAAAAAGTAATAAAAAATAGTAATTTAATCACAGAAAATTAGAAAAAAATAGTGAGTGCAATAGTGCAATATATGCAGATTATGATGCTATGGTTTTTTTCCAAAAAATGAATAACCTTCCCTAAAAAAAGTTATGGATCATAAAGTGACTATTTATGTTTGGCTGAAAATTTCAAGTATATGTAGTTAGTAAAAAATAAATTTACCCCTCTATATTTCAATATATATATATTTTTTAAAATATGGGTATGGAGGTAAGACAATTCTCTACAATTCTTGTTTTTATGTCAAAGCATAATTTGCAATAAAAATATGAGTTTACTGGAGTTGAAGTTGAAAAACATAGAAGATTACAATTTTCAACGTCAAAAAGGGGCAAAAAGTGTTTCCCAACTTCACATTTTCACCCGTACCAAAGCATACAAGTCTTTATCAATAGTTGGATAGTTAATTACTACATTGGTAAAGGTTTCAAAATGATAACATATTGGCTTACCATGTTGCATAAAAATTTCTCCCATGGTATATTCTCTTGCATTGGTTTGAATTTCAAATGGTTGCTTAAGATCTGGAAGTGCTAGAACTTGTGATGTACCGATTTTCTCTTTCAAAGTGTCATAGGCTTTCTACTGCTTGCCTCCCCACTAAAAGACCTTTTTCACACTTGTCAAAGCCACAGGGGCTTCACTGCGGGAGCAATACCATAGCATGTGGGTTCATATGGGGGGATATATAATCAGGAAAAATGACATAATATATTCAGGGATATATAGGGGATAAAGGGTTTTTATATTGGCAGGTATAAAAAATGGAGCTCAAAGTAAATGAAAAAATATAAAGGGTATAAAAAATGTTAATAAAAAAATGGATACCTACAATATATAGTGAAATTAGGTGCTCTTTAAACTGGGGAGGTGTATTGGGGAGGTGTATTGGTAGGGGGTTAACTAATGTGATTTTTAAGGGTATTTTCCAATATGTACTCAAATTAAGGGTATTGTTTAATATGATATGACCACACGTGATATGTTAGAGGTTTACTAGGTGATGCCCCTGTGGTCAAAGCATGTAATGATGTTGCAATGAAGGAGAAGTTAATGATAAATCTTCTCCAATATTGGGTTGCTCCCGAAAAGCTCCTAACTTATGTTACATTGTTGGTTTTAGGCAATTTCACAATGACATCAACTTTTGAGGGAGCAATCTTCAATTCATCCCCTCCTATAATATGACCTAAATTAATCAAAGCAGTTTTCCCAAATTCACATATAGAGATATTCAAATACATTTTTTCCTTTTTTAAGACATCTAAAACTTGTTTCACATGCTTGACATGATCTTCATGATTCTTACTAAAAATCAGAATATCATCTAAGAAGACTATGCCAAAATCATTAAGGAATTGTTAGAACACATCATTCATAACTCTCATGAATGTTGCAGGTGAATTGGAGAGCCCAAAAGGAATAACTAACCATTCAAACAAACCTTGTTTTGTCCTGAAATAAATTTTCCAAATATCATCTTTAGCAATCCTTATCTGATGATAACCTCTTCCAAAATATAACAATAAAGTAAACAACTTCCTTTAATTGATCTAGAAAATCATCAATGTGAGGAAGTGGATAAGGATTCTTTAGCATGATCTTGTTCAAAGCTCGAAAATCCACACACATGCACCATGTACCATCTTCCTTTTGAACCAAGACAATAGGACACCCACAAAGAGATGCGTTAGGCCTAATAACCCCTTTTTCAAGCAGTTATTGAATTTGCTTCTTAATCTCTGAATTCTCCAAAACTAACATTTTATAGATGCCAATATTTGGAAGTGGTGCATCATGTTGCAAGTGAATCTCATGTTACATTCCTCTTTTTGGAGGAAACCCTTTAGGTTCTTGAAACATCTTTTGATAAGTGTTAACAACTTCAACCAATTCATGCATGAGTTTAGAATCACATCCTATGAAAGCTTTAGATTCAACAATATCTTTAGCTCCAATCACCAACAAAACAAAATTATTACTAGCATTTACAAGCCTTTTCATCCTACCAGCACTAACAAGAGACAAATTCACCTTCTTGCGATGTGCTCTAACAAATTACACAACTCCATCTTTAAAAAGATAATATTTTTTCTCGTGACGATAGAATATGGCTTTTCGGTCATACAAGTATGGACTCTCTAAAACAATCATGCATATATCAAGTGGTACAACATCAAGCTCTACCTCATCTATAAATTTAGAAGTAATGGCGCATTTGAGTTTACATTTTCATGTCACTTGTAATTTGGCATGATCACTTACCCAACCCAAATGGTAAGGTTTAGTATGAGGTGTGGTTTCTAGATTAAGTTTCTTGAAAATTTCTTTAGAGATAATTTTGACTTGGGATCCACTATTAAACAATGTCTCAACTATTATATTTTTAAACGACCCTTATATGAAAAATCCCACTTCTTTCTTTATCCTGTTGAGATTCTATAAGCTTACTATAAGAACTAGTAGTTGCATTAGAAATTATACATTTCATTCCAATGGTTGTGATTTTGGTTTCATCACCTGAATCAGATCATACATCTTGCTGAGTTGTAGGAGAAGTCATAGGAGAAGTCATTTGTTTCCCTTTGTTATTGAACTTCTTGGCTCTCATTTATGGATCTAATTTCCAATAGTGGTATTTATCATGGACTTCTTTTGAACAATGTTTACAGGTAAGTTTCTCTACCTCTTTCTTGATAGTTGTATTATTTTTTCCTTTGCCTTAAAACTTTCCCTTTCCTTTGTCTCCAAATTTGAAAGGTTTCTTGCTAGTCTCTTGAGGAACATTCCTGCCTCTTGATTCTAAATGAGTTTCCTGAACACATACTTCAGCTAGATTTGTGGGATTAAACATAATTATAGTATGTCTCAAATTACTATGTAATCCACCTATAGATTTAAGGATATTTTCTTGTGAATACAAATCAAGACCCAAGATTAAATCTCTTCTTCTAAATTATTTTGTGTAACTTTGGACACCCTGACCGTTAAATTTTCTGAATTTTTTCCAATCCATAATTGATTTTTGCATGTAATTGAATGGATAAAATTTCCTTCTTAATGCAACTATGAAATGATTCCAACAAGGGATAATTTTACCAATTTTCTTAAAATCTTCTTGAGTTATGGCCTCCCACTAGATCAGGGCTGCACATTCCAACCGAAGAGAAGTAAGTTGGATATTTGTGATATCATCATCAATCTTTTGAATCTTGCATTAAAAATTAATTTGAAAAACCCAATTATCCAACTTTTCAGCGTTTACTTCCCCATTTGTACATAATAAATTCAAACTTGACATCAAGCTTAATCAAATGAGACTTAGCATGTCTGTTTGGAGATGGAGGAGGAGTAGGTCTATGAGATGAATGAGGTGAGGATGGTGGTGTAAATGGAGGTGAAGGAGAAGGTGGATGCCTTCTCCCATTACCACCATTACATTTTGGATCATTAGAACTTTATCCTTGCAACCTTGTTGTCATCTCATTGTACAACACCTTCACCATCTCAAACATATCATAGAGATCCTTTCTAAAATCTAGATCATCCTCGGACACCATCTAATATTCTTCTTCATGAGCCATTATTGGTGGATTTTGTGGATTTTGTGACCTCCTTGAACCAATTTGAGGATTTGGTTCTTCAAGCACTCATTCTCCTCTTCACAATATAGACCTTGTAAGCATTTAACAAAAACACTTTCAAAACCTGTTAAACCGTCATAAAAACCATGTTTTGATACCAAACTAATCTGAAATTAAAATTGAAGGTTTCATGTAAATTTTTTAAAGCTATTTTATGTATTATTGGAAATGCATCAATATTGCATAAGCACACAAACAAAGTTAAATTTTGCAGATTTTAACAATGAAAAATAAACAACAAGCAACATCACAAAACAACAACTTGATTACAGAGTTCACCCCTCTTGGGCTACATCTTTGAGTCGAAATTCCAATGTTGAATCTTTAAATTATATGCTCAAATGTGTAATTACATCAACATACAATGCTTAAATTACAAAATTATCACTCCTATTATGTCCATAACACCAAAAACCCCTTGTGTAGGCTTTTCTAAGGCTAAAAAAGGTTAAAAAATGGCCAAGTTATACCACCTTCATTTTTTCTCTACTAATCATTCTGAAAATTTGTCCCTCTTTCAAAATTGCCAACGAAATTAGACTTTGGTGGAATTTCACAAAGACAATTTCACACTTACAAGTGGTGGGATTGGCCATGAACCTTGTTGATTATGGTGCAATTTTTTGAACCGTTAAATGGACTACGTGTCCCTATTATTCTGCCCCTGGTTGGTGATATGGAAATTAATGTGACCGTGGGGCACGGTCCATGGGCCATGCACCCCACTGTCCCCGCTCCTGGTCACCTTGAAATTATGCGACTGCGGGTTAGGCATGAGTGGGGTACCACACGCTTGCCCCTCCTGTAAATTTTGTCGATGGTCACATATAGAGTGATAAGACATTGGGTTCGGGCCTGGGTCAAATGCCTCATGCCCTGCCCTCTCTACATAACACATAGCTACGGGGGAATGGATATCACTTGGGGATGGGCAGGGCAGGCGAGATCGTCATCCCAAACCTCCCCCTAACCTACCAACTATAACAATTTATTATCAACATTCCTGCGAGGTATTAATAAGTAACAACATGGTGTAGTGGTTGAGGGGATAGTTAGTTAGTGATCGGTCGTGGTGTCAAAACCCGAGGAGGTCGATCAGTCGAAAAAATAAAATTCTTGTGCCAGAAAATAGGCCACATGGTGACCTTCCATAGGGCCACATGACATCATTTCATTGGGCCATGTAGTGGCCTGTGACTAGCCCAACCACAATCCTACCAACCAATAGAAGCTCACCGATTGTCCTCATGGGATTGGCTCATCTCACAACCGCACTACATTGTCAACATGCTGACATCAATGCCACATAATTGTACTGTATGCCCACTCAACCCTACAAGTTGACTTTTTTGTTGTTTTTCAAAAACTTCTGAAAGTGATAACTTTCTCATGTTGTGCTAGATTGAGATGATTTAAGCATCATTGAAATTAGGACAATGAGATCTATAATTTGGCACTAGTTTAGGGAGAATTTAAGTTTTTTTTTTTTTTAAGTTTTTGAGCATATTTTTTATGCCTTGGATTAGCATAAGATATATAAATATGGTTCTTTTTTTAGGCATAGTCTAACTAATAAATGAAATGCCTTTTTGACTAGAATTTGGAGATATAATTTTTAGTAAGATTGGGACTTCTTGCTGCTTAAAATTCACTTTTGAGTGTACAAAAAGATTCAACACCCTAAAAAACCCCAAGGTATCTGGATCTTTGCAGATTAAACAACTTAATCTTATGTTTTCTTAAAAATATCTATTGAATTTTTGGACAAAATTGACAAGAAAAAATGTTAGGAAAATGGTCATTTCATTTATTAATTGAGCGGAGAGGTTCATTCTACAACCCAATTTGAGGTATATGTGTAATTTCATCCATGCTCAACTTGGGAATTGACATGTCTCTTTTAAAATAAAAAAATAAAAAAACATTGGATATTAAAAAAAAAGAATATAAATGTGTTTGGTTGGTTTAATTAAAAGTGTTATAAGTCAACAATAATCTCACTCTCACTGTCCATACTAAGGAGAAGTAAAAATATTTCACTCTCAATCTCAACCATATATAAAATATTTTACATCATATATAATTAAAATGCAAAAATGAATATACATGTTTGGTTTTTTTAATTAAAAATATTATAAAACATCAATAGTTTCACTTTGAGTGGTCATACTAAGGAAAAGTGGTAAAAATATTTGTAAGAATATTTTACTCTCTCTCAACCATAAATAAAATATTTCAAGTAACATATAATAAAAAAACAAAAATGAATATATGTGTTTGGTTTGTTTAATTAAAAGCTTTATAAAAAATCAATAAGTTTATTCTCATGGTAATTCTAAAGAGAAGTTTAATCTCATGGTAATTCTAAAGATAAGTGACAAAAATGAATATATGTGTTTGGTTTCTTTAATTAAAAGTATTATATAACATCAATAAGTTTACTCTCAGTGGTAATTCAAAACACAAGCGATAAAAATATCTCACTTTCACTCTCAACCATAAGGAAATATTTGGATGTCCATAGGAAACAACATAATCTTATATCAACATTAGATATAAATAAAGTGGTTAAAAACATATTTTAGACACACTATTTTATAACAAAGTTATTTTTGAATTTGTTGAATCTATTTTATATATTCAAAAATACAAGTTAAACAATAAAAAATTACAAATGGTTTATATATATATATATATATATATATATATATATATATATATATATATATAATCCATCAAATTTTGAGAATATCAAATATGTCGAGGTGCAAACATTTTATTCAAATTTTATATTCAAAAAAAAATTTGCACCTCAAGAAATTTGATCCTTATCCATGGTTTATCCATGATTAAGATTGATTCTGCTCTTTGTTTTTTTTCTATGTAAAGCTATCCAAAATTTGAAGTGATATAGATAGTGTCCTTAGATTATCATGATACATGTGTCACTTGTTTCTACTTGTGTACAGCACATTTGGACTATTTCATCTATGTCTACCTTTAGAATGAAACAAACATGAGGAATGAGGAATTGTAACAGACTCACTCCAACCAGAAAAAGTTAAAGGAATACTGTAATTTGGAATTCATACTACGAGCAGGGTGCCATGTGCTCACCCCTCCCATTAATTCTGTTGATGGTCACATATAGAGAAATAAGGCCTTGGGCCAGGGCATGGGCCAAATTCCTTATGCCCCACCCTTTCCGCTTAACACATAGTCATAGGGGAATGCATATCACTTGGGGCCGTGAAGGTTGGGCGAGATCATCATACCAAACCTGCCCCCAATGTGCCAACCATAACAACTTATTAACAACTTGCGCGCAATGTATTAATAAGTGAAAACATGACGCATTGGTAGAGCAGACAGTCAGTTTGTGATCAATCATTGGGTCAAACCCTGGTGAGGTCGGTTAGTCGAAAAAATAAAACTTTGGTGCCAAAAACTAGGCCACGTGATGACCCTCATAGGGCCATGTGACATCATTTCATTGGGCCATGTAGTGGCCTGTGATTGGCCCAACCACAATCCTACCAAGCAATAGACACTCGCAACTTGTCCTCACGGAATTGGCTCATCTGACAACCATCCTCCACTACCAACATGCTGACACTAGCGCCACATCATTTCCTACTCAGAACATGATAACTTAGCAATAGACACTCACAACTTGTCCTCACGGAATTGGCTCATCTGACAACCATCCTCCACTACCAACATGATGACACTAGCGCCACATCATTTCCTACTCAGAACATGATAACTTTATCACAGGGTGTTGGATTGCATATTTTTTTATCCCATGGATCAACAGAAGATATATAAAGATGGTCCTTTTGTAAGCATAATCCAACTAATAAATAAAAATGGTGTTTTGGGTTGAATTTCGAAATACAATTTTTAGTAAGATTGTGTCTTTTTGTTGTTTAAAATGCACTTTTGAATGCATAAATGGATTCAAAATCCTAAAAAACACTAAGGTATCTGGATCTTTGCAAATTAAACAACTTAATATCATGATTTTTAAAAATATCTATTGAATTTTTGGACAAAATTGACCAGAAAAAATGTTAGGAAAATGGTAATTTCATTTATTAATTGAGGGGAGAGGCTCATTCTACAACCCAGACTGAGATAGATGTGTAATGTTGTCCATGCTCAACTTGTGAATTCACATGCCTCCTTTAAAATTAAAAAAAAAAAAATATTCTTTAAAAAAAAAAAAAATCTATATTAAAAAAATGAATCTAAATGTATTTGGTTTGTTTAATTTAAAGTGTTATAAAACACTCAGTGGCCATATTAAGGAGAAGTACAAATATTTCACTCTCAGTCTCAACCATATATAAAATATTTTACATCACATACAATTAATGCAAAAAACAATATACATGTTTGGTTTGTTTAATTAAAAATATTATAAAACATCAATTGTATTACTCTTAATGGTCATACTAAGGAAAAGTGGTAAAAATATTTGTAATAATGTTTTACTCCCTCTCAACCATAAATAAAATATTTCAGGTAAGATATAATTAAAAAACAAAAATGAATATATGTGTTTGGTTTGTTTAGTTAAAAGTATTATAAAACATCAATAAGTTTACTCTTATAGTAATTCTAAAGAGAAGTGACAAAAATGAATATATGTGTTTGGTTTGGTTAAATAAAAGTATTATAAAACATCAATAAGTTTACTCTATTTTAAACAGAAGTGATAAAAATATTTCACTTTCACTCTGGACAACAAAGAAATATTTGGATGTCCATATGAAAAAACATAATCTTATATAACTTTATATATAAATAAAGTGGTTAAAAAACCATTTAGACCATATTTTATAACAAAGTGAATTGTGAATTTGTTGAATCTATTTTATATATTCAAAATTACAATTTAAACAATAAAAAATTACAAGTTGTTTATATATATAACAAATTTATCAAATTTTGAGAGAATCAAATATGTGGAAATACAAGCATTTTATTCAGATTTTATATTCCAAAAAATATTTAATTTGATAAATAAAATAAATCTTTATACAGTAAAATGTTCAGACCTCAAGAATTTTAATGAATAAGATAGATCTTTATACATGCCTGTTTATTCGGCTCTTTCTCTTCCTCAATCCAAAATTTGAAGTGATAGGAATAGTGTCCGTGTGTCACTATTTCCTACTTCTGTACAGCACATTTGAGCTATTTCATCTATGTCTATCTTTAGAATGAAACAAACATGAGGAATGAGGAATCGTAACAGACTCACTCGAACCAGAATAAGTTAAAGGAATACTGCAATTTCGAAGTCATATATAATTTGTAGGATATCATGGGTCATGCAGTACGCCTTTTATGTTTATGCATCACATGCTTTGGCTACGTTGTTTTATTTTTTATTATGTACCTCACATTCTTTCACCTTTATCTATATTCGCAATGAAATAGACTTGAGGAATCGTAACAGAAGCACTGGAACTGAAATGATTGAAGGGAATACGACACTTCTGAAGTCATACAGATATACTGTCTACAATATCATGCCTTGTGCATACAGTTATTTTGATTGAGGGTGTTTTTAATTAAATTTTCGCATATTTTATTTTGATTTATAGGGTGGCTTTTAATTAGTTTGTGTGCAATTGAGATTTGATTCAAATCTCATAGAGATTAAAGCTAAAAGCTCTTTGGAAAAGATAAATACATATTATTTAATAAATATATTATTATTAAAATATATTGCATATCATTTTACTGAGTTTGCTCTACATGTTTGATTTTTTTCATTATTTGAGAAATCCAATATTGAAGAATTTTTATTAAATTTCTATATTTATATTTAAATTCTCTAATGATTATTTAAAAATAATAATTAAATTTATATTTGAATAAAATTTAATAACTTATTAGTTTTATATAAATATATATTTCCAAATGTATATTGTTTTTTTTTTTAATATTCTAATATTAAAAGAGATATTTTGAAATTTTATAATATTGAAAAAATATTTATGTTAAATATATTATTTTTTCTCATCTTAAAATACTAAAATTAAAAATATATATTTCCAAAAAAATATATTTTTAATTCTATTTTGAATATATTTAAAAACTGAAATTATATATTTCTTGTTAAAAAATTATATAGGCCAATGTAATGTCTAACTTTATTATTGTTTATTCTATGTGTTTTTTTTTTTTTTTGTATTTTCAATTTTTTTTTGTTAGTTTATTCAAAAGTATGAAGAGTGGGTACTCATTAGATGTGGTATTTAATTTTGCATCTAATGTGTGTCTACACATCACATTTGAGTAAACAGAGAAACTAAAAATAGAAGAAAACAAACGTTGTTTCTTTTTTTTTAAATTGTAACTATTATTTTATTATTTACAAAATTATTTTATTATTTTCTTTAGGAATACACCTCAAAATTCCTTAATGATCTATTTGAAGAAAGTTTGGGAAAAGTGTACTTGAGCCCTCCATTAATGAAATATTTCTCTCAATAAATTAACAAAGAAACATTCCCTAGTCTTCTCTCATTCGAGGAATTTTGAGATATAAAATGGGTCTCCTAAGAAAAATAATAAAATAATAGTAAAAATAATAAAATAAAAGTTATGAATTTTTAATAGAACATAAAGAAAGCTATTTTTTTAATGTATCTTTGACTTTTTTGTTCAAATTTCAAGTGTGTACACTCGTTGAATGTAAAATTAGATTTCACATCCAATGAGTATTCATTCATCATACTTTTGAGTTGATCTACATGGAGAAAAATTCAAAATACATGAGAAAACATGTTTGAAACAAAAAAAAATCATGATTTTGAATTTTTCTCGATGTAGATCTACTCAAAAGTATACATAGTGAGTACTTGTTGGATGAAAAAAATAATTTCACATCCAATGAGTGTACACACTTGAAATTTGAGTGAACACACAAATCAAAAATATTATTAAAAAATAGTTTTTTTTTTTTCCTCCAAAAGAATTCTCTCCTAGGATGGCATTTTTCATTTTGAGGTTCATTTTTTAACTCAAAATTTCCCTATAGTTAACAATAAATTTTTACTCACGGAAGTGTCAATTGATCTTCCCCAAAATACCCTTCGATGAGAATACTCTACTGAAGGATGGGTAGGCTAACCCTTTCTTAGGATCTCCCTTGACTAGAATGATGTGCCAAAGGAATGGTCAATCAATTCATCATTGAGCTTCCCCTCAATGAGAATTTTGTGCTTATGGAAGGGACATATATTCCTTCCTTAATCTTCTCCTCAATGAGAATGTTGTGATTGAGGAAAGGTGGGTTAAGCTTTCCCTAGTATCCCCTAGACATGAATATTAAGATTGAAGGAGACTTGCTTGAACCCTCACTAGTTTTTCCCTTAAGAAGAACACTATAGTTGAGGAACTCAAGGAAGGATTAACCCACAATTCTCTAAGATCTTCTTCTATAGGATACCATGCTTGAGGAAGTATTAGATGGTCCTTCTCTAAGATCACCCTCAAGAAAAATACTATGCTCTATGAAATATTGATTGACCCTTCCATAATGTAATCCTTGATAATAATACTATGTTCAAAGAAAAATTAACTAACCTTTTGCTAATATCTTCATCCAAAAAAATGTTTTTCTTAAAAAAAAACATAATAGATTTTCCTTAGACTTCCCTGCAACCCTAATACTTTATTAAAAAAACAATACCAACAAGGAAAAAAAAAACTACATTCAAGATTCATATATCTCACCTATAGGACACACATGTGAGAACATGCTACCTTATTTCAGTGATTCTCGTTTTTAAAAAACCCTGGAAAGGCTTACATGTAAATACAATATTTTCGTTTTTAAGAAACCCTTGAAAGACTTACGTGTAAATACAATAGTTAAAATAAAAACATACATACTCTTATAACAATATTATGGTTTCATACTACTGTTAATAAAAAAAACTTATATATTGTGGGTCGCTTTCTCTTTAAACAAAATGCCACCATCTAATTACAAATATATGAATAATTCCCTTAAAAATATACAAAACACCATGCCCAACTAACACATATAATCTTAATTTGATATTGAAAACTCTTACCTCTGTCTCTTCCATTGAACATGATAAATTGAAGTCTGAATTTACTTTTATTTTTATTTTCGAATTCTGTGCAAAAGACCTTGTGTACACTTTATAATCCATTTAATTATGATGTTTCTTATAATTGGCAACTTAGGAACATATTAACATAACAAACCGGACATTTTAAATATAATTCATCTTCTCAAGATGTTAAAGATAGGAAAAACTAAAGTTCCAATCCAGAACTTAAAATCAGCAATTGACGAAAAGATGGGTTTACTTACCATGCTCGAAAATATTTCATCCAAAATACCAATCTTAATGATGGGTTTACTAACCATGCTCGATACTATTTTATCCAAAATACCAATATTAAAGCAAAAATGAGGATGAAATCACTAATATGAAATTGTTAAAAAATGAAAAGACCATTTGAATCTCCATCTAATTATTTTTAACATATTTAAATTTTTTAATTTAATATATATTTTTTTAACCAAGTGTGGTTAAATTTTTAAGATAATTTTGAGAATGAACAACATTTAATAAATTTCAGAATTTTCGGGCAGTAATCACATTCAAAAAGAACCCACACAGCTGAAGCCAACCAGCGGTTCATCATCAAGGACTATGTGAGAGACTGATCTCTACGAAGAAGTTGAGTCATTTCTACATCTATTTATACTTAATGTCTCGGATCCGATCTCTCACATAAATTCCACATGGCTAACCACACTGCTGGTTCGAAACGTGTCGACCTCGCTCTTTTGAATGTGATTACTACCGAAGAATTTCTACAAATTTGACATATGGATCACGTGGTTGATTTACAACATTTAATAATTCAAAACATAATAAAAATATAATTATATAATTAATCCAACAAACAATTTCAAAAATTTAATAATTTTTTTTAATTATAAATAATTTTTATATATTTTTAAAATGTAATATTATATTTATTTTAATTTTATATTAACTATTTATTTTTAAATAATGTATATAACTTTTTTATATATAAAATTGAGGTTTAGTGATTTAAAAAATGTATATTTCTTTTTTTAATTTATCATATTAATAATATTGATATCAATGACTGTGATTCATATTAGATATGATGGAAGTCTCATCAATCCAAGAGCATAAATAAATAAAGAAAATCTAAAATCTAATAGAATCATGTGAAAAATCAAACATTTTTATTAGGTTGAGTGTTTTTTTTATTTCACTAAAATATAAAAATGTTTAAAGGTAAATGTATATTTAATAAAAAATGAATATTTGTTAAAGTATAAATTAGATAGTCTATCAAGTCTTGGATAAAGGGTGATAGGGTGTTCTATTAAGACACTTTTTGACGGTGCTCTATTAAGGCATTCCTCAATGTCAAGTTACTGGTTCAATTTACTCTCCATTTGGATGATATATTATATTACACATGATGAAGATATAGTCCATCCAAACTTTAAAAAAAGATGTACAATTTAGATAAAAAAGAGAAAATTTAATTATTTCAATAAAATATAAAATGATTTAAAAATTAATTTAATATTAAATAAAAATGAATATTAATCAAAATATGGATTAAGAAAAGAAAAGAAAAAATAATATCAATAATTTACAATAATGATAGATAGATGGAAGACTTGTATTTTTTTAGTCTTCGGTTTATAGCATTTAAAAAATATTAATAATAAAAAAAATATATATTTAAAAAAATTAATAATATATAGAGAAAATTAAAAAAAAAAATATTAATTATATATAAAGAAAAACATATGGATATATGTGTTAGCCAATATTAAAGTCAAGTATTAACATTTTAAAAACAAGTTAAAAAACTATATATATATTCTTATAGTTAAAACATGTTTTTAGTGTATTGATCAAAACCAATAAAAAAACTTAATTTTAGTTCTTCCAAATTTATAGATTTATTTATGTTTTGGGTTCTCTAAACATTGTTACATTTTAAAAAATTTGATTCTTCTAAATACTTGACAAATTAGAAATTAAAATAAATATCATTTCAGACATTATAAAAATTGAAATATAATTTAATAATAATTAATATTAAATATTTTTTAATAAAATGAAACATAAAATCATATATTTTATTTATTTGTTTTTTATAATATTTAATTAAAATTTAAGTTTTTTATTTATAATTAGAAATTAAAATTATATAATAATAAAAAATTAAAATATTTTTTTAAATATTTATAAAATAATAAATCTATTTATACATTCAAAAATACATTTTAAATAATAATGAAAAATAAAAACAAAATATCCATACTCTTATAAAACAACTTACCATCGTGACGAGCATGTAAACGTAGGCAGTGACCGTTTCCATCGCTGTAAAACACTGTCACAAGGGAATCGGTAGTGCTTTAGCCATAGCGAAAAAGTTTGGTCGCAGCCACAGGAAATATTTATTGTTAGCAAGACAGAAATTTCAATGCTTACAACTCTCTGAGAACTCTGTAGTCATCCCCTTGGAAAATAATGGAGAGGTCGCTCTCCGAGCAAGGGCAGTCAGTCTGACCAACTCGATGCAGTTCGCCTCTTCGTGAACTTTTGCTGTTTTTTTAATCCAACTTTAGTGACTGATGGTACCTGAGAAGGGTCAGAGAGGGTAAGGTCCTCAATGCCGTAGTCAATGTTATTCCCAGGTTCAGCCAAAACCATCGCTTCATCAAACACATGGTACCATATAAAACAATTTTCAGGTGTATATGACGATCAGATATGTAAAGACCAAATCTCTCCATTTAATTGGACCACATCCTTAGAACAAGACAATAAAAAATAATTGATGTGTAGAAAAACATTGTTTACACTTGATTTAAATAATTTAAGGGATGAATAGTTTAAAACATAGTTACCAAATTCCAATACCCTAAAATGAAAAAATTTCAATTCAGAAAAAAATAGACAGTATACATTGTAATTTTCTTTCTGTAAGAGCACTGCTTTTCCTCATTTTCTTTTATTAATTTTAGAATTTAAATAATTTTGTTAATTTTAAAAATATAAATAATTTGAACTTTAAAAAAAATCATATTTTATTTTTTTCTTCAAAATTTATTTTATTTTCAAAATTTAAAAGTTTAAATAAAATTAAAAATTAATTTTAAAATTTATCTAAAATTACTAAATAATTAATATATATTTTAATTTTTTATTAAAAATATAAAAAATTTATGTAATTTAAATATATTTAAAATTTCAATTACTAATTAAATTTATTAACTTCACAAATCAAATTCTTTCTTTTCTTATTTTCTCAACTTTCTAAACTTCTCAACTTTCTAAACCCTTATAATGCAACAGCAAATCCTTTCTAAACCCTTATAATGCAATAGTGAAATTGAAAAACAAAAAGCTACGATCCGACCCCCATTTATTTTGGCTTTCATGGTCACCGTTCAACGCATGTGGATATCCCATAAATCTGAAAGGCAGACGATACACTACTTATTGCTAACCGAATAAAAAAATTTCCAAACTATTCGATGCACGAATCCAATTGCCCATCCAATACCAGTGAATTTGGTTACCATGATTTAAAATGACATTTTTAGAAAATTTATATATATGGTTTTTTATTCTAGTAGAAAATTTATATATATGGTTTTTATTTTCTTAATAATATAAATAAGTGTTTTTTTAAATAAAGGTTAATAAAATCACTTTTATTATAAATTTTGAAATTTATAAAATATATTTTTTAATTTTATATCATATTTTTTCAATTTAGAAAATATATTTTCATATTTACATCATATTTTAATATTAATTATTTTTATAAACAAATATATATGAGAATTAATATTTATATTACATTATTATTAAACATTATATTTTTTATTATTTGAGAGTTAATTGTTTTTATAAAAAAATATACTAATAATATATATAGGTTTAGTTTAATTTATAAATGAAATAATTTTTTCACCGTATTTTTAATTTAAATTTTAATTAAAATTTGATTTAAATTTTTAAAAACTTAAGTTTAAGTTGTTTAATGTATAGAATTTCAGTGCCCATGGTATTTTTCATGTTGCTGTATCCATTTATGTATTCAAAAATGCATTTTAAAAAACAAAAAATCACATTCTTTTTGAAATTGTTTTACTGTTTTTTTACTATAAATTAAACTAAACCTATAAAAATTAACATTCATATTATATTATTTTTAATTTTTTAAATATAAATTAAAATTTATAATTAAAACTGAATCTTATAAACTTGTTGTCACACCCCCTATTAAATTTCCATGATACAGAAATCACTTGAGCCTCAAAATAATTTATGGAATCACCTTTTGTCATATAAATAAACTTGAAATTCCAAATTTCAAAAAGAGTACAAAAGCCTCGTAAATTTGAAAATTCCAAACCTGACACAAGGAAGAAAAACATTAAGCATGAAGATAAGTAAGGAGACTGTTTCAATTAGATATTTGTAACTTTACGAGTACATATCAGATTTATGAATAGGATCTCTGTACCAATTTGTGGCAGGGGCTTCCTTCGATGGAGAACTGAAGCTCGTTGTGCTACTTTGAGCTTGAGTTTTTTTATTCTTCTGTCGTGATACACGAAACTGTACACGAACCTCTCAGTCTTCTCACAAAAAGCACTTATGTAGCCTCCTGCTTTAATGATTTGACATCCCTTGACTCTCGACAAACCTCCAGCGAACCTCTCCTCTCACAGAACATTTAAAAACCCATAGTAGACATTGAATATTTTTGCTACTCGTGCGGAAAGATGTGAAAAAATTCTCTTTTTTTAAATTAATTTTTCAGAAATGGATATTACAATGATGAAATTATATCTAGATATGTTCCAAAGATTGATTATAGGAGCATTTACTGGATTTGTCAACTTTGAGAAAAGGATGAGATCCAGAGGCTACCTGGCCCTTTATAGACTCTATCTTTAGAGCTTTGAAGAAGTTAACATTCAAAAAAAAGACTCAAATCCTATGGAAGTTCACCCACTTTAGGTTCTCACCAAGGTTTTTAGGCCTTGATGTGCAAGCTTCCAAACTTATGACTTAGACTTGAGAAATTCTTCATGATGCAAGCAGATTGAACTGATGTTCGCAGATGTAGAGCAGGAAGATAATCTCAAACTCTAAAGACTCTAGACTCTCTCCAAATTCCAAATTCTTGAATGAGCTCTACTCCTCTTCTTATATAGGAATGAAATGAGACCAACCCTAGACAATCTGGTCGACAATTTTGGCCAACAAACTTTATTGTACTAAGATTCGGCATGATCTTGAGATGTGGATCAAATCACACCAAAAGTCAGAGAAGTCCTTCGAGTGTCTAGATTCATCCGAAAAGTAAAGCTTACGCAAAAGATACACAGTGGATATTTGTCGGAAATCCCATGGAAAATGATTTACAAAAGGATTTCCTAGAATCCATATTTACACAGTGGAGATTTTGTCGAAAATCTGACAGAAAACGATCACACTCATTGTCAGGTGACTAGACTTAAACTTGATCTCTGAGATGCAACTGCCTTGTTGACAGACTATTTTGGGCTGTTCCCAAAAGGCTTGTTCCCGGAAACCAAAGAGTGAATCTGCTTGTTGTATCCCATGCTTTAGTATAGATTTTCTTAGGATCATGGGATTTCCTAATATAATCTGATGTTTTATTTTTGTCATAATAGACCATTGATGGTGGTGCTTCATGTAATGACCAAGGATTTTACCTTCAGGATATTGCTCAAGATCTTTAATAACCAAACACAGAGTTTCGAAACAATATGGGTGTGTTATACATTCTGTTTGAAAATGAAATGTAACTGTCTTGGGTCCATAGCGGTTTTATTCAATCCGACCATGACCACGATCCTTGGAGCCACTAGCGTTGATGAAGAAGTTGGGAGATGAACGTTGGTCCAAAATTGATTAATGTATAGTGAGTTTCATCATTTTTCTCTCTGCATAATACATCCCACCATAATTTCTTGTAACTTGCAAAATTATATACAGTGTCAAGAAAGATAAGGTTAGGATTGTGGTGTGGCCACATTAATATTTCACTGAAATGAGGATCTCTTGTCCTGTTGATGACATAATACTTATGAAAAATTTTATTTCTTGAGCTTCCTTCGTTCCAAACCATATGTAGATCATGAAAAATTTCCACTAATGCTTCTTCAGCTTGGTGGGAAGACAATATGGAATGTTTGTATACCATATCATGTATCCATCCACTGGAATTAGGATATACTTTTATTTCTGGTACCAAATGTAGGATATCTGTATGTGGTTGCAAATTTTCATCAAGGACTTTGGTGTTCCTTAATTGCCAAGTGAGCTTCCACTATCTGATATAATCCAACCAATCAGTATTATCAGGGATATTTCTATATGCTTCACTTTGTGCATTAGGATCCCATTCTGTAATAATGACCATCAGGTTTTCTATTTGCACTAGGTTTTCTCTACTTAACAAATCAGGTAGGTAGTTCTTCGATCCTTTGATGTGTTCTACCTGGAAGTCAAAGTTTGAAAAGAGTGCTTGCCATCTAGCAAATTTAGATTCCCTAGGCTTCTTGATATATTTTGTCGAGACCTTCTTGACTGCAGAAGCGTTTGTTCTCAACAAGAAGTTTTTATGTACAATGTGTATATCAAAATTATCTATACAGTTCTAGGCAGCATTTACCTCTTTTTCTATTGTCAAATAATTTCTTTCAGAAGGATTCCATGTCCCTGAGGCAATTTGGTCTTCTTTTTCACTTCCATATTTTTGTTGTTTTAGTATTCCACCCCATCCTAGATCATTGGCATCAGTTTAAAGAATTTTGAACAAGTATTCATCTGCTAAGTAAAGGATTGGTAATTTTTTTACCTTGGCTTTCGTTCTTCTGACTACTGTAGTATGTTACTCTGTCCATGGTTTTGGCTCTTTTTGCAGTCTTTGATTCAGCAGACTTCTTTCATTTGCACAGCCTTTCTAGAAATTACTGACATGATTTAGGCATATCAAGAACCTTTGTAATTGGGTTTTGTCAATAATTTTATGTGGGAATTTATTAGAGACATGTTTTTGTAAAGTGATATGTCCATTTTCAATGGTGTGGCCTAGATTTTTTTTTTTTTTTTTGAATAGTTCTAGCTTATTTTTCTCAAAACCAGACCATTATTCTTCACAACTATAGAAATATCTGAACATGTTTAAAGTGTTTTTCAACACTTTTTGAAAATATTAGTACATCATCAATCTATACGATTATCCAATCAAAATATGGTTTGAAGATTTCATCCATTACCTTCGGAAATTTTGAAGGAGCATTCTTTAATCCAAATGGCATGAAATTTCATTCGTAATGTACTGAAGAGACACTAAATGTCATTTTGAACCTGTGGTATTCTTTAATAGCAACCTTCCAGAATCCAGATTTCATGTCAAACTTAGAGAATATTTTGGTGCCTACTATTCTACTTATTAGGCTACCCTTGTGTGGAATTTGGTAGGTGTCATTTGGTAAAACTTTATTTAGGGGTCTATAGTTGATGACCAATCCAGGAATTCCCCTAATTTGTTCATAATGTTTGTTGACATAGAATCCATAATAGTTCCAGGGTCTGCTGGACTCTCTGATGAGCTTTCGATGCAGAAGGCGGGAAATCTCTTTCTGGCACAATTTTTTGTACTCATTATTCATAGGAATTCCTCTACTCTTTCATGGCTTGCCTTCATAATCTTATTTGCAGGGAAATCCTACTTTCTATTTCTTCCTATGCCAAAAGGCATTAGGATCTTCTTCACAACATTGTTCTTCTAGTTGCTTTTTCAATTCTGCAACTTTCTGCATAATCTTGGGAGATTGAATTTGCTCTTCAATCCTCAGAGAAGATTTAAAGTGTTTCAGTTCTTCTATCATTCTCTATTTCAAATTTACTTATTGCATGGCTTGAACCATAGTGGAATACCTTGATGTGGAGACATAAGCCAAAGTGATAGTCTGAAAGTATCCTTTCTCATCAGGAACAAAAATAAAGTAACCAGCTGACCCATCAGACAATCTTGCTGATCCATGTGGTTCTACAACAGCAAGAAAGACATTCTCCAATGTACAGTCAACAGGAATACCACCAATTTCATATTCGGGGCTGATACAATGCTTTTCAAAGAAAATTGTGGCTTTAGGAACTTCATATTTGAAATTTTCAGGGCCTAATCTTATAACCTCTCTGTGTGCTACTGTCCAAAATTTTGCTGGAATTAAATGTTTGTTTAGAACATTAATATCTTCTCCTGAATCTATCAATGTTCTGAGAGAGAATATTTGACCTTCAATGTTGATATCTAACAATACATGGTGTTTTTGGTATTGGATGGTCATTATTTTCATGCTTCCAAAGTTTAAAAAATCTGTATGTTCCTTTTCATAGATCTCAACATTAGGATTTCTAAGAGGCTCTCAATCCTGTGTTGTTTTAGCTTTTTCTAAAGTTGAGACCTTTGTCTTTAGCCCTACCACTTCCTTCTTTAGATTGTGAATTTCTTGACTAACTTCCCTTAGGTTCATAGGCCTAGGTTGATGTCTTTGGAATGATTTTGTATTTTTCTCATAGGAAGCATCTACAAACAAAGCTTTAGATGAAGAATATTTAGAGGTACTTCCTTGGTTTTTGTGCAGAGTTTGCAGAAAGACTTCGAGGAGTGTTTTTTTCATTTTACCTTCTTCGATCATTTTGATGTTGTTTAATACTTTTGCTTCCTCGTCATCAACTATATGGGCAATACACACCTTTTCCTTTCGGGGCATATTTCTTTGACCTGTATCTTCACTTTCTGAGTCAGAGAAGTCTTCAGAAAGACTACAATGACAGTCTTCAGAATCTGTGCAATCACATTCTCTGATGTATGCATTGATTTTTTCATTAGAGTATTCAGTGTCCATGTCTGTTTGACTGCTACTTGTTATTGAGGATGAGCTACAACAATTTTGTTTCATCAAATGTACCTCTTCTTTGAAAGTGATATTGGGACAATTTTCTGCCTTATGATAACTTGAACCACACCTTGTACACTGGAATGTGACCATTTTCTTTCCCTTTCTTCTGGAAAACTCTTGAGACTTTTTTCCTTTGTTGGCCCTTGATTCATTTTCTTGTGGACATTTATTTGCAATATGTCCTTTTCGTCCACAAAGCCAACAAGTAAGTGTGATTTTTTTCTAGGATTTTAAATGTATATCCCTTGGCTTATAATATGCGATTGTGGCATAGTTCTATAGTATATCTTTTGAGAGTACTTCTTTGTTCTTTTTGGGCCCTCTCTGTGAGATATTTTTTGGGTTTTCTTCTGATGATTTATGGTCTTTCTCTTCTCTACAATAGGATCATCAATGGAAAATCCATATTTAATGTAGATTGATTTATTGTCAGGAAGTCTCGACAGTTTTTGTAATGACTTGTTTACCTTTAATCCTGTACAAAAACCAATCAATGCTTTTCTTATGTTACAGTAAATTTCTCCCCATGTATAAATTTCAAAAGATTGGGAGAATATCTTATGGTGCTAGATATATTCCACAAACTTGGAAGGGATTGCTACCAAATATACTTATTTCCAGAAAGAATTTTGGCTTTCTTTAACTTCATATATTCTGTGAGTCGAGTCTCTATGGAAATCTTCATATTGAGACATATTTTTACATTTAAGGTTTATAAGAACCATTTCATGTTTATTTGACATTTTTATTGTTGGCCTACACTAGTGTTCAAGAATGAAATATGTTAGTGCTCCAATCATATTGTTTTGGGGTGTGCCATATGTGTGCCATATTCATTATAGAATACATCTCCTGCTTCGTCTTTAACCACTTCTTAACTTCCATTTTTTGTATAAGAGATGGAGAGGATTCTGCATCCCACCATCTTTGTAATGTTCTCGTAAAATATTGAATGAGTGTTTTGCAAGATTCGATTTTTGCTTTCCCCTCATACACATGAGTGTGTACTCTATATACATTTGATATATCATTTGTCTAATTTTTCCTATGCTCAACCCATCAATATTCCATTCCTTATATGCTCGTAAATGAAAAGTATGAGTTTTATACATATTCCCTTTGCCACTAAGATCTGGTGTTGGCTATCTAGTGAACTGGCTAGAAAATGGTTCATAAATAGGAAACAGATGATGTCCTGAGGTTTCATGGATTTCTTCAGATGTTTATTTTGGGAAAAGCAGAGAAAGTTCACGAGTAGCCTGATTCTTTTTTCTAGTTTTTTGTTCTTTTGGGAATAAGAACGCAATTTTTTCTATTGATGCCTTTGGATATTGGATGGGTATTTGATGCATAAGAAACATGTATTTTGAAATTTCTTTTTTCTTTGGGAGCAATAGATAATTTTTCTAATTTTTCTTAAAGGTCTTTTATGAGATTCTATGAGATTAGTGATTCAAACCTTACTCTGTTTGTTAATCCTTCAGCAGACTCTCTCACAAATCCTTTTAAGACAAAGAAAGAAAAATTGACATCATTCAGACTTTGATTCACACTTTTTATAGCTACTTCCAAAGAGTTGAAACATTCCTTTTGTTCTTGGGTTTTTGTAACATTCATTTATAACCCTTTTAAAGCAGTGTTTGCCAAATTTATTTGTTCACTTACTTTTTGTGTTTTTCCATCAATGCCAAGAGCATAATCATTCTTAAGAACAAGGAGAATAGCTTTTTGTGAGCTTCCTACTTCTCCTAACAGGATCCCTTTACAAGGAGGAAAAGTAGAAGTGGTTTCAATCTTGCTACCATCACAAGATGTCCACATATGTCTTTGTGCAGAAAAGCTTTGTGCATCTGCCATATATACAGTAGGTGGATATTTTACCTTTCTCCAAGCATAAAATGAGATCCAACAATTTTTTATCTCTATGTAGTCTTTCAATTCCAAGGAAAGTGCATTTTTTTGTTCTATAGTAGTGCTAGAATTGAATTATCTATCCCTTGGATGAGTACACAGATCCCAATTCAACATATTTTTTATCCATTGAGTGTCAATTATACGCTTAGGACACCCTTCCATTATATCAAAAAAATTATACATCTCTAGTTTTGAAGACTTTTTACAATCTCGAGGAGTAGGATTTTCAAATTTGGAATTTGGAATCAGTCTGTCAAGCTACTCTAGATATCTCAACCCATACGTAATGTTCCAAATTCTTCTTCAATAAATTGGAACATTAAATTTTGTCTAAACTCATTTAGGAGATGAATAATTGGGTAAGGAGGCCCAAAGATAATAAAAACACAAATAAAATCCCTCTAGTATGAAAAGGGATCAGCCATGGAACCAGATTTCACACCCTCATGTGTGAAAGGAGATATTTGCAAAGAGGTTTGACCAAGTCAACCAGCGCAGGGTATGAGTTGGAAAGCACTACATAGGAGGGAAGCTTCTAGAGGAAGGGAAGTTTCTAGAGGAAGGGCCCATGAGGAGTCTCCAATTTCTATATAAATGGAGGGGAGGAGAGCTATTGCCATTCATGCATGTGTTTATGATATTGAGATGGTCATTTAGACTTCTTGAGCACGCTGGTTGTTTAACTAGTCTGCAGCATTGTTTAGTGCACTGAGTGTCTTCGGCCAGAGATCTCGCCCTTAGCCCTGGGGGACTTCGAGTGCCTGCTCGGGAAAGGTTATTTTTTTTCAGCATCATCCTCCAGGACAGCGTTATTGCTGCAGCAGCATAATACTGTGTTATAGGGTGTTGCCATGGAGACTTCACAACACCTCTTCCTTCTCTTGTTTTCAGGGGGAAAGTCTTTCTTCCCTTTGGAGGGTCAGATTAGAAAACATTGGAGCTGATTTGTAGATCTTGGCACTTGGCCAAAGGGTTATATTCCACTCACTGCACAGTCCCTCTTAGTGACTGCGTTATTTTCATGGTGTAACTGCAGTGAGGGTTTGCAGATTGATTTGAGGGTAAGATCTCAAGTGCAAGGATTAGCCTTCCACTTTGGAGATTCATTGGAGGAGGTCTACTTCAATTTTTTCATCATCTTCAGCCTTCTCTATTGAGTTCCATATTTGAGTTGCAGTAGCTTCCCAACAACTCCGACATTTTGGCTATTTTGTGTATTTCAGCCAATCCCTTGGAGGATTGATGTATTTTTCTTGTAAGGTTTAGAGCTTTGCTCCCATCATTTATCTGAGCTGATATTTTCATATTCAGTCATTTTTAATGCAGATTTGCAGTATACTGCGTTATTTTCTACAGTCCTACTTTTGGTACATATAAATTACTGGAAACCCTTGTCGGGTGCCCTTTTCTTTGTGTGAAAGAGGTTAAACCTCTATTTCTCTGCTATTTGATAAATATAAGCTATATATCAGTCATATTCCATCATTTTATGCAGCAAACATAATGGGAATTACGCTCTCATAGTATTCATAAATTTCTGTTTAGCCAAGTCTTGGGAAATCAAGGTTTTCTAGACTAGTCGGGAAAGGAGGAACTATTTAACTTAGCTAGAATGCTTAGTTTGAGCTGAAATTCGGAGCATAGGTCCCTCATGACCTAAGCTATCAGATCCAACCATCCCCATCCTCTGTTCTTACGCAAATATCTGATATTAATCTTTTTAGTGCATAAATTCTTGATTTTCCCCATCATTTGGATTGTAAATATGAATTAAAGTGGCTGTTGTAGTTCAATATGATGTATTTATGTTCCTCATGCCTATTCTAAGCTTATTACTCACAGCAAGACCATTATACAGTTGATGTCTTGCAGAATCCCTGACTTTGGCTATATGTTCATCTTCTTGTCTCACAACTCATTGTAAAACGTCGTCTCTTCATGGTATGATCATATATGCATTTGCATATTGCTGCAAGTCACTTTTGAGTGGGATTCTTCAAGCAGCTATATAGAAAGAGTCTGGAAAGGGCCAGGTTGCCTTAAGATCTCATCCTCTTTTCAGAGGCGAAATATCTGGTAAATGCCCTCCCAGTCTATCTCTAGTTGGATTTTTCCGTGTTTTAGATATATCCCCGAAACGGGATATTATAGTGGTATCAGAGCATAGTTCTGGCTTAGCCTGTGGAGCTAGTTATCTACGACACCGGAAGAGAAACCGTGGGGACATTATCACAATGCCTACATTCTTACGTCCAGTACCGAGTGAGAAAGGGAGACAGCATGATCATATACCCTTTGGAGACTATTTCCGTAAATGGTAGTCCATGGGGGAAGACTTCAGAGCAGCTATGCCTTTCAAATATTACTGTCAGCTCAGGTAGGATGAAAGTGGATGGAACAATGGGGGATCTAGCACGTAGAGTTCAAAGTTGCAGCATACCACTGGGAGGTCACCTTTTCCCATGTATGAGGGATCCACTGATCCATGTGAGTCTAAGCCCAAGAAGATCATAACATTGAAAAATATGAGTTTATTCTCATCTATTTTCAGATCCAAAGGAAATGCATCTACCTTTGAGGAGGTCAAGAATATTGAAGAAAAAGAAGAGGAAGTACCATGCACTTCCTATTCTCATCAAGAAGAAGATATTGAGCATGGAAGATATTTGGATCATCAGATTCTCAATGATTACCTTGTTGAGTATAGATCTCAACCTAGAGCCTTCAGGGAGACTCTATATTTTCCTCATTTCATCCAGCTGAAGGAAGAGAAGAGGCCATGCAGCAGAAAATAAATCAAAGGCAATAGATTTTTGTTGTCTACCTTTGATGGGTCATCTAATGCAAGAACATGGGTGAGAAAGTTGGAGGCATTTTTCCTACTACATCATGTAGCAGGGAAAGAAGCTGTTGAAATATCAGCGCTGCACTTGGAGGGTAAAGCCTATGATTGGTGGTGCAGCCACTTGAGCCATGCAAGGGTGGAGACTTTTGCAGAGTTCACTCAAGGGTTGATCCAAACCTTTGATGGAGAAAGAGAAAAGAAAGAAGAGATCACATCACCTCTTGAGGAGGCTTGTGATAATGTTGTCACCCTCATGGAAGAGCAACCACATGCATCAACAGTTGGGGCAGCCAAAAATTCTGAGGAAGGGACTCTTGTAGCCCTACAAGAAGTTCCAAATTCATATCAAGGTATGAAAATATTTCCACATTCCATTGTTGCAGTAAATTCTTTTAATGAATGTGGAGATTTACTTTTGCATGACCAAGAGTCAAATCTCATTGCTACTATAGAGCAGCTTGGTTACACTGCGTTGTGCAACATGGAAACACTCAAGAAGGAATCAAACCATCATTCTCATGAGCCATTTTTGGATTGTACATCACATTGGAGGTTGGGGTTTGAAGCCTTAAATATTGATGGTAGACATCTTGGAGTAAGAAACCTTTTCTCCCTTCAAGATGACACTTTCTCAATGAGCTCTTCTCAGCTCAAAGAGGAACTTCTACTTTCATATCCAAGACCTCATTGGTTTTGGAAGACTATGGATGAAAGGGAGGTCTCAAGGAGAGATCTCATTGGAGATACACTTTAACACACCATGGAATGCAATGATTTTCTTCCCTTCTCACAAGAGCAGATAGAAGATGGAGGACATCTTAGGATGGATAACATCTCTCATGCTTGTGTTGGACATCCCTTGAGCCATACACATCATGATGGGAGGTTTTTTCCTACCAACTATTTGATTCTTGATATGGTCTCATTAATCCTTGAGAAGCTTACATTTCACAATCCCATAAATTGCAAAGATAGGAATTTGATTTGGGAGGATGGTAGCCCTCATGGGAGGAGTACCAGGATAAGGAGAAGAAGGAGGCATCCACAAGTGACTAAGTGGATGTGGTTGATGAGCAAGGAACTAGGAGGCTACTTACAGATCTATGATACCGGGCAACAGGAGGCTTGACTGCGCTAGTTACTCTTGAAAGAGTTTGGCCATCACTTGGAAAACACTCTTCCTAAGAGTGGGAGGATGGGGAAAAGATGGCAGGATACTTGCATCATTGAGTAGCATAGAGAATGGATGGATGATTTTGATGTGTCTTCATCACATGAGATGTATGATGGAAGTATGAGGAGGTAGAAAAATACTTTGTTGCTTTTCTTGGGAGAGAAAGGGCAGATTTTCTCTCACACTTTGTATGATGTTGCAGGAGGAGGGGATGGCACTATCTCCTTGGTATTTGATGATGATTGGGAAGCACTTCCATATTGGGAGGTATTCCATATTTGTTGCAGCATTATTGGAAGAATCTTTGACAAGGAGCATGTCAAAGAACAAAGTTGTGTATTGACATGGGCTTGGTTGCATAAGCTCACAACATTGTCACCTTGGAGTAAAGACTTATGGATGAAGTGTGCCCAGCACAGCTATGATGGATCCATAAACCATAGGTCCCAATATCACTTCATAATTGTTGCACTTGATGAACAAATAAGAGGTAATGATGATAGAGACATCTGTGGCATATTCTACTTGACTTGGGTTTTCAAGCATAAGGAGGATTATCTTTTTGCAGCACATGGTTCATTCTTGTTCATAGCATGCCAAAACACTATGAAGGACTCATGTATGGACCCATGTACCATCTTACTTCTATAATATGGTGAGAATCTTGTTTATACATTCATTTATTTGCACATTCTTACCATTCTTATGCAGTGCATTGCTTCACAAGAGGGCAAGCTTGTCAAATTTCTCCAGGAATTGTATTGGGCCAATCTACATGATGGAGGCAGCCATCTCTTCTATGGCCTTGGGAAATTTTTTTATCACCACATGTATGTTTAGTTGCTGCACTATAGCATGTATCATATAAAGACATGCATGATTAACCATGTAAAAAGAAACATTTTTCCATGTACTCTTATCAAGCAGCAACTTGTAAAACTGCGTTGTCACTACGGGGAAAGCTGTTGGTACCTTTTGGCATCACTTGTAACCTTCAACATTTTCTTTATTTTGCTACTAATCATGTCTTAATTTTATGATATAGATCAGATTTTTATGGGAGGCTTGATTATGAGGGAGACACATGAGCTGGATGTGTCCTTGAGTGGAATGAATTCTCACAATTTCTGCACTACATGTTCTAATGGGAGCATGAGAGGAGATATGGCCACCACAGCCAAATGTTTGTTCTCTTTTGAGGTGGGCCATAAGATTGATATTAATCCATTGTACAGCCATGGGAAATTGCTTGATCATGTATTATTTTTGTTACATTCAGCAATTTACTATCCTTTAGTAGATGTGATGAACCATGGACATTGCTTTCCATGTAATTTTCTGAGGTTGCAGTGGATCACACTGCGCTGTAACCTTGTGAGAAATTATTTGCATCATGTATCATAATGTAAAACCTTCATCAAGCCTCTCATTAGGATGTTCCATGATGACCATGTCCTATTCTTCATGGATGGATTATTTTGGGCCAGCTTGTTCTTCATTGTTGGAGGAGCCTTCTTTGGAGGATTGTTCTTCACTTTGCCATTGGAGGGAAATAATTTTGCAGCCCAGGATCAGCATACACTCTACACTTCTCCTGATTCGAGAGAAGGACAGCATGGGGTAAGCTATGATGCTTGCCAAGTTTATATTTTCAGCCCACATTCATTTCCGGAGCTTGAGGTGGAAGGATATTTTCAGGAGTTGCCTTGTTGGGAAGTGGCTCATTTTCTTTGGATGATTGCTTGGGGATGGAGGATCCACATGAGGGAGATGTTCCTCATTATATTCCAAACTTCATGCCTTGAGTGGAGATTCTTCAGTTCTATCCTTGCAGTTGATTGGGACAAGCAACATTTGGGAGGGGGGGACTGTAATGTTCCAAATTTTTCTTCAATAAATTGGAACATTAAATTTTGTCTAAACTCATTTAAGAGATGAATAATTGGGTAAGGAGGCCCAAAGATAATAAAAACATAAATAAAATCCCTCTAGTATGAAAAGGGATCAGCCATGGAACCAGATTTCACACCCTCATGTGTGAAAGGAGATATTTGCAAAGAGGTTTGACCAAGTCAACCAATGCAGGGTATGAGTTGGAAAGCACTACATAGGAGGGAAGCTTCTAGAGGAAGGGAAGTTTCTAGAGGAAGGGCCCAGGAGGAGTCTCCAATTGCTATATAAATGGAGGGGAGGAGAGCTATTTCCATTCATGCATATGTTTTTGATATTGAGTTGGTCATCTAGACTTCTTGAGCACACTGGTTGTTTAACTAGTCTGCAGCACTATTTAGTGCACCGAGTGTCTCCGTTCGGAGATATCACCCTCAGCCCCGGGGGACTTCGAGTGCTTCCTCGGGTGAGGTTGTCCCATCATTTCGGTTCGATACCGAAGCATCATCCTCCAGGACAGTGTTATTGCTGCAGCGGCATAATACTGTGTTGTAGGGTGTTGTCGTGGAGATTCCACAATACCTCTTCCTTCTCTTGTTTTTTAGAGGGAGAGTCTCTCTTTCCTTTGGAGGATCAGATTGGAAGATATTGGAGATTATTTGTAGATCTTGGCATCAGGACAACACATATTGTTTCCCCTACTGCGCAGTTTTCTCCAATAGCTGTGTTATTTTCATAGTGCATTTGCTGCAAGGGTTTGCAGATTGATTGGAGGGTGGGATCTCAAGTGCAAGGATCAGCCTTCCACTTTGGAGATCCATTGGAGGAGGTCTAATTTAGTTTTTTCATCATCTTTAGCCTTCTCTATTGAGTTCCAGATTTGAGTTGCAGCAGCTGCCCAGCAACTCCGGCATTTTGGCTATTTTGTGTATTTCAACCAATCCCTTGGAGGGTTGATGTATTTTTCTTATAAGGGTTAGAGATTTTCTCCCCTAATTTATCCGAGCTGATATTGTCATATTCAGTCATTTTTAATGCAGATTTGTAGTAGACTACGTTATTTTCTATAGTCCTACTTTTGGTACATATAAATTGCCAGAAACCCTTGCCCGGTGCCCTTTTCCTTGTGTGAAAGAGGTTAAACCTCTATTTCCCTGCTATTTGATCAATATAATCTATATATCAGTCATCTTCCATAATTCTATGCAGCAACCCTAATGGGAATCATGCTCTCATAGTATTCAGAAATTTTTGTTTAGCAAAGTCATGAGAAATCAGGGTTTTCTAGACTAGTCGGGAAAGGAGGAACTGGTTAACTTAGCTATAATGATTATTGTGAGCTGAAATTCAGATCATAGGTCCCTCATGACCTAATATATCATATCCAACCATCCCCATCCTCTATTTTTACGTAAATATCTGATATTAAGCTTTTTAGTGCATAAATTTCTGATTTTCCCTATCCTTTGGATTGTAAATCTGAATTAACATGGCTGTTGTAGTTAAATATGATGTATTTATGTTCCTCACACCTATTCTAAGATTATTCCCCACAGCAAGACCGTTATACATTTGATGTCTTGCAGAATCCCTGATTTTGACTATATGTTCATATTCTTGTCTCAAAGCTCATTGTAAAACGACGTCTCTTCATGGTATGCTCATATATGCATTTTCATATTGCTGCAAGTCACTTTTTAGTGGGATTATTTAATCAGCTCTATAGACAGAGTCTGGAAAGGGCCAGGTAGCCTCCGAATCTAGTCCTCTTTCAGAGGCGGAATATCCGGTAAATTCCCTCCCAGTCCATCTCTGGTTGGAATTTTCTGTGTTTTAGAGATATCCCCGAAATGGGATATTACAGAAAATAAGTACATAAACACTAGATTTATGGTATAAGAGACTTTGTTTTGGTACAGAAACTGATATCCTAGTACAGGAACAAAGTGCTATTGTACACAGGCCCAGGGCTCTTGTATGAAGGTCAAAATATTTAGTCCAAGTACAAAACACACTTTTGGTGCATAAATTTCATTCCAATGCAAGAACAATGTTTTAGTACAAGAATGTTGTTGCAGTGCAGGAATGACAGTTTAGTGTAGGAAGGAATATCTTTGAAGAAGACAGATATCATGAATAGCCTAATCATCGCTCTATATCATAAATACATTGAAGATAATCTTAAATGTTACTTCATTGATCAGGATTTTTTTACAATGAATTGACAGTTCCTTTTATTTAAATTTCTACAAAGTAATTTCCTTTTATATTCCAGCACCAGAATTTATTTGTTATTAATTGTCCTGTGATCATTTCTTTCGATTCTCAAATTGTAATTAAGGAAGTACGAATAGAACTAGGAAAGGTCCATATCATTCTTGGCATTATATGTGCTACACCTCTAATATTACGAAGCCCTCAGGTTGACAATTACGTGTTGAAGGATTTTTTTGAATTCCAATTCCTATACCCAACATAGGATTATAAAGAATTAATCGTGATGGAAATTTTAATGGCCTCCAATAATCTCTGAACAATGAAGATAGTTTTGGCTATTCTTGAAGTGGTTAACAAATATATATATGTTTATATGTTTTCATGTTTGATTTGGATACCATATATATAGGGAAATGTCTTAAGCTAGCTGTCATGAGCACGACATCTGAATAAAATGGCATTGCAACAGGGCGGAAACATGAAGCTGGGTTACACTTTTGTGAGAATCGGGGGCCGAAAATTTTTTTCAACAATAGTTCGGCCGAACTTTGCAATAGTTCGGACGAACTCGTGATTCCATTTAGATTTACGGCACACTGACGACGCGAGCAAACAGAATTTTTGTCAGGAATTGGAAAACCGACATCAAAAGTTCGGCAGAACTATTAGTAAAGTCGCCCGCGAAGGGAAATGTTTTATAGTTTTCATTGTGCACGCATTTTTTTTCGCTCTGGCTGCAGTGGTGCTTCTCCTAGTCGCCTTGGGTACTCTTGCTGCTCCTGGTCGCCGT